>OMKX01001602.1:4850-15849 GCA_900302425.1 Brosme brosme
GGGGGGGGGGGGGGGTTCATGCGGTGGTGTGATGCCAGAAGTGTGGCGTTGGGTCGTGACCCTGTGATGTCGTGTGACCCTCTGACCCCCGTGACCCCTTTGTGTTGTCACAGTGGCACCGCACCCCCACCACCCAGGAGACGGACGGCTTCCAGGTGAAGCGGCCGGGGGACGTGAGCGTCCGCTGCACCCTGCTGCTCATGCTGGACTACCAGGTGAGGGCGCCAGAGAGGCCCCGAGCGCCAGGCATCCTCTGCGCTTGGTCCGCACACCACCAAAACCTCGCACACACTCTCACCCACACTCTCACCCACACGTACCATGGGGGACAGTGTGTACGTGGTTTTGTGCATGTGAGGTTGTGTGTGACCGTGTGTGGTGTGTGTGTTTGAAAGACGAGATCAGAGAGGACAAAGAGCCTTTAACAAAATAAAATAACAACACATCCACGACAAAAAAAGAAATCGTTGAGGTTGTTGATGAAGTCACCTGACCGTCTGTCCGTAGCCCCCCCAGTTCAAACTGGACCCCCGGCTGGCGCGGCTGCTGGGCATCCACACCCAGACGCGCTCCTGCATCATCCAGGCGCTGTGGCAGTACGTCAAGACCAACAAGCTGCAGGACTCCCACGACAAGGAGTACATCAACTGTGACAAATACTTCCAGCAGGTACACGCTGCTGCTGTGTTTAAATATGTTGACGTCTTTGGTTTATTCTACTGCAATTTACTATAAGAGACACAGTGAACCCAGGGAGAGACCTGATGTGTCTGTAGGATCTGGCTCGGCCTTGCATATTATTCAACTACATTCAACCTATCAGTACAGTACAGAGACATGTCATTAAGGAGCCGGTAAGGGTTAGACAGTAAAGGATCGGTTCATTAAGGAGCAGCTAGGGCTTAAACAGTACAGAGACAGGTCTTTAAGGAGCAGGTAGGGGATAGACAGTAGAGAGAAAGGTCATTAAGGAGCAGGTAGGGGTTAAACAGTACAGAGACAGGCTTTAAGGAGCAGGTAGGGGATAGACAGTACAGAGAAATGTCATTAAGGAGCAGGTAGGGGTTAAACAGTACAGAGACAGGTATTTAAGGAGCGGGTAGGGGTTGGACAGTACAGAGACAGGTCATTAAGGAGCGGGTAGGGGTGCGACAGCACAGAAACCAGACATCAAGGAGCAGAAAGGGGTCTAACAGACGTTCTCCTCCTGCTCCAGATCTTCGACTGTCCACGTCTTAAGTTCTCAGAGATCCCCCAGCGCCTCACCAACCTCCTGCTGCCCCCTGACCCCATCGTCATCAACCATGTCATCAGGTAACCAGGGCAACGCATCCCACAGGGGACCTATGCTAGGATGATATGGCGCTGTTTAAACCCAGAAGAGACATTCAGGTGGTACAGCAAAAAGTACAGGACAGGGAAAGAAATGACAAAAATAGAGGTACACCATTTTTATACGAGTATACACATTTTTTTTATAAATATTGAAAATATGTAAATGCAGACAATATGAGTAGCAGTACAAAAAAGTAAAGTTAACATTACAAACTGTTGAGATAGACAGTATTAACAGTCAAGGCTACATTATTGAAACCATACATTATTGACTGTTGTACCTAAGCCAGTAAAAAGTGCCTGAGATTGTCCCGGATATGCTACTGTTGAAACGTTACATTGCCATGGCAATGCAGCAAGTCACCCCACTCAAACGTACAATTTTTGGTGGGGATGTTGGATATTCCAGGCTGTAGCTTGTGAACGGTGCTGGTTAGAGAGCCGTGCTAAGTAGTTCTCCTTCAGCATGTCCGCAAAGCGTGTTCAGCCCTTTTCAGCGGTGGAGCTTCTCTGACGAGCAGCGATACATGTAGTGCTCTGCGCAACTCGTTGACCTTTTACAGGTTCACTCTTGGGTTCGTGTCAATTTGGGGTTTTGACAACGCTACGTGAGCGTGACAATCAAGTGTAACCACGCCACCTCTGCGAAGATCTTGTGTGATGGATAAAATAAAGAGATGAAAATGATGCGGCAAAACAACTACAAATACCGCCTGTTCAATTAGTGTTTTGACCCTGGATTAATTGATGTTTAGAGACATGCACTCACAAAGGTGTAGGTCAGCTCAGGCTGAGCTGGTTGGTTGGGTTTTTAAAGCCCCGCCCCCTCCTTCTCCAGCGTGGACCCCAACGACCAGAAGAAGACGGCGTGCTACGACATCGACGTGGAGGTGGAGGATCCCCTGAAGAGCCAGATGAGCAGCTTCCTGCTCTCCACGGCCAATCAGCAGGAGATCGCCTCCCTCGACAACAAGGTCAGAGACACGCCCACACCGTTCCCTAGCAACACCCCCCACATACCTAGCCACGCCCCCATCCGTTTAGGGTGACTCAGCACATTGTGGTCTTACACTGAGTAAGATAGTTACATGCCCTTTACCTGTTATTTGCCATTGCTTTCGGTGACCTTTACCATTCAGCACGCAGACGGTTTGTTAAAAAGGAAGTATATCGTCGGCTAACAGTGTTTACATGTTCATTGGATTGATAAGATATAAGAGGGAGTGTGTTTGTGAGGGTGTTTGTATGAACGAGGCGTGTGTGAGCGTAGTTAATTCGATTCTATGACCTTAATGTCCTGCTGTGTGTCTAGATCCATGAGACCATCGAGTCCATCAACCAGCTGAAGATCCAGAGAGACTTCATGCTGAGCTTCTCCAGAGACCCCAAGGGGTACATCCAGGACTGGCTGCAGTCCCAGAGCAGAGACCTCAAGGTACCAGATACACACACACACACACACACACAGACTGATACACCTTCAAAAGACAGTATATAAAAACACACACTCACTACACATGTAGCACAGTGTCCACTACTCTTGAAAAATCCATTAAATTAACATTATTGTTAACAATAACAAATAAACAATTGTATTATATTTATTTATTTATTTGGGATTTTGGTTACCCCTCACTTGTAAAACCTGCTGCTGCAGTACCACTATGCATCACAAGGGGGACTAGTAACTCAGAGTGTGTTGTGATTGGCTGCAGCTGATGACTGACGTGGTGGGGAACCCCGAGGAAGAGAGGAGGGCAGAGTTCTACCACGAGCCCTGGTCCCAAGAGGCCGTCAGCCGCTACTTCTACTGCAAGGTAACCTATCCTGGCTGAGGAGAGGGGAGGAGCCTGCGAGTTAGCGCTCCTACTGCAAGTGATGTATAGTTATTATAATGAGATGGGTGGGAATTAGTGTTAGCCCCACCCACTTTCTACTACTGCTACTGAAGTATAGTTACCAGACTTTACAATTACTATGATTGGGGGCGAGTGGACCTCTTATCAGCCTAGATAAGTCCTTTATGAGTGCTACCATAATGCATTATAATGAGGTTAGGGAAGGATAGTGTAGTGGCTACTGTGTTGGCCAGTCTCCCCTACCTAATGACATCTATCTGAATTCACTGAAAGTCTCTTTGGATAAAACTGTTTGCTGAACGACGAAAAAGAAATAGTAAGTAGGTACATTGAGTTGACCGAGGCTTCACCAGGTTACAGAGGAAGAGTGGAGGGTGATATTACATCTACATGCAGTCTGAGGAGCTTCACCAGGTTACAGAGGAAGAGTGGAGGGTGCTACATGCAGTTATTAGTTGATGTTGATGTTGTGGATGTTCCTCTTCTAGATCCAGCAGAGGAGACAGGAGCTGGAGCAGGCCCTGGCAGTACGCAACACCTAACCACCCTCACTACCGGGGCCCCGTGTGTGTGTGTGTGTGTGTGTGTGTGTGTGTGGAAGGTGGTTCTCCATATGTCATCATCGCGTGACGTGGCATCCTCCTCCGCGTGACATCATCAGAGATCAACTCCTGATTCCGATCCCGTGAGCGGGTTCCACAGGCACGACAGATGGGAAGTGTCTATGGAAAGTCGTCCACGATGCGTTGTCATAGCAACACATGGCAGGGACATGACAGCGACGGGCTACATGTGTTTTTAAACGTATTGAATGATAAGGGGATGGGGTATGGCATGCGTGCGTGTGTGTGTGAGTGTGTGTTCTAGTTAGAGTAGAGCTTTTTGGAGTGTGAACTACATGAATTACACCAGCAGAATGAGAAGAAGTTGGGAGATGGAGAAACACATTTTTTTGTGGAAATCTAAACGATTTTAAAAAGCAGTTATGGGATGCTCAGTACTTAGACTGATTTGCTTATTAGCTAATTCAACCGTCAACTCCAAACAGTATTTTCACTATCCCGACCTTTCGATAGCAGCACTGCTGATACCCGTCACTATTGAGCCCACCGTGCTGTGTTATTCAAATTATATGAATTATTGGGAAATTTTGTTTCTGAAGTGTTTCTGTAAAAAAAAGTATGGATAACTGTCGGATAGTTGAACGAAGCTTGTAAAAACATAAAAACAGTTTGGCATTATGATAGCAGGACATTTAAGAGTGATAATTAGGTTTTTATCAAGTTACTGACTGCCTATTTCTGATGTTATATTTAAAGAATTAAAGATGTCTCAAATGTTTCACCAAAGGTTCAAAGTATAAGCAGTATTCGCTGTCTTACACGGAAGATGAAGGAACTAAAGACCAGAACCGCTAGTACATGCAGTATTTTACAGTACTACTTAGAGTACCGAGTGTGTGTGTGTGTGTGTGTGTGACTTTGACTGCGTGCGACAATAATATCGTGTTTTTCAAAGCACCCAAGTAGTAGCAGGCACACTTTCTGAAAAATACTGCAAGCACTGAGTACTTCTGCTTTGGGACGCAGTTTATAGTTTGTACTACAAGTCTCATGTACTGTTGAAAAAAAAAAACGGAAGGGAAAGATGAAGACTTTTTTAATAAGAGATGTGAATGTAAATATTTTTTTTTTTCTTAAGACAGCTAACTGTACAGTATATGCCTGTTTGTTTGTGTCATTGTTTTGGAGGTCCAGGCCTCGTATTGCAGTACGACGGCTCTAAATACGTAGAAGAGGAACTTTAGCGTTCCACTGTGTGCTGTGGAGCCTTACTCCATCATGAGAAAAGACTGAATACTTTTCAAATGTAACGGAGAAGAACAAGTAGCCAAAACACTTGAAATCAAACGCAAGAAACAGCGGCCTCTCTGGTGAAACAGGATATTACAAGCGGCATCTAATTGGCTCAAATCAATTATGATGACAGTTGTAATAACGGTGTTTCACCAGAGGGGGCGCTGTCGAGGAGGTTTCGATTTACCTGTTCGGTTGCTCATTAACTCTATTTTGGCCTCCATGGAAACTCACTAGTTTTAGCAGGTAATCTGCACCTATCTCCATTTATTTTATCCATGTTTCACTGTCACAGTTTCTCAGCCAACAGACTCTCTTTGCACTGTGCTGTAGATTTACGTCATGGGGGGGAACTTTCCACCCGGCATAAACAAGAGTGATAGGATAATTCACGATGACCTATGCATGCTTTGTGTATATTAATGAATACATTTGAAGCAGTACGTGTACATATGTTACGCTGGTTTAGCCGTTGACGTGATGAGAAGTCAATTCATAGCACACTCATGTAAAAAAAAAAAAAAATGCCTTCTGGAAAGTTTGCCAAAAATGATAATGCTCTACCAGCAATTTACTGTAGGTGTGATTTTCAGAAGTGTTTTCGTTCATAGAACAGTACTCTAATTATGTTAACTGCACTCACTAGAGAAGCAGAAAGTCGTTTTAAAGCATCTTATGTACCTCAGTACTTAGTGTCTGGTAAAAAAACAAAACATATTTTTTGTAAGGCCGTTTATCTTCACTGTTGTCACAACGGCGTCACTGGTCCGCTGGCTCCCTCTTGTGCAGGAATTTGGAAACTGCAACTTGCTTCTCATTCAGAAATAAGGTGGGGTGGCTGACAGCATCCCACCACCTGTGTGAGAGTTTCCTCTAATAAGGCGTTGATTCACGTTCAAAGGTCTGTCAAGTTGTTCAGACGTCTGTCAACTTAACTGCATGTGTTTTCTAGGTCTCTATCCCTGTTTACACTGTTACATCCGTGGTACACCAACACAAATAATTACTGTGTCGAGATTTTAAATAAACGAAACGGTTTGCAGATAATATTACAACAAAAAAAGGGAAATTTTGACTGTGACCGCCTGGATGTAAATAAAGAAGTGATGCCAAAGTTTGTAAATGCCATACATTCTGAAATGTCTTTTTTTTTTAATCAGCTAAAATGTTTTGTCCCCAAATTGTCCAAACTAGGCTATGCTCTTAACACTCTAATGAAAGCAGGATGATCTTGTAGACCTACCTTTTTTTGTTCCCTATGTACGAGGGTTTACATATGGCAAAGTGTGAGAAAAGTGTAAGACAGGCGGTTTATTGTCCTACAAAAGGCAGGTCCAGGTCACTATGGAAACCATGCCGTAAACGCTGAAACCAGACCAGACCCCCACCCCCCCCATATTGCGGTGATATATTTGGGGGATGTGGACATGTTGAGCATCCCCTGGGCACACTAATCATGCTAAAACAAGTCAGGTTTTTCTTTAAACATACATTTTCCACTATTCATGCTATGCTACTTTAGCGTTCCCATGTTAATGGTGAGAGTATTCCCCTTATAAATACAACCTGTGTGTAGCTCCTAGCCCCCCGGCTCTCTGGGGAGAGAGCTTGTGAAAGGGTTTCATTCAGCTCTGAGCTCCACCTTCCACCTCCTAGAAGGTAGAAGGCAGCTCCTCCCTCCCTCCCTCCTCCCCTCAGGGGTGGGTGGATAACTCTGGCAGGAGCAGGGGAGGAGAGGAGTGACTTAATGTGAGGGGGGTGGCGGGGGGGTAGGTGGTTGGGAACAAACTGTACGAATATACAGGGCACGGTCATGAAAACTTAATGTAAAAACTAGAGGGAGAGAAAAGTCTGGTGGTTGTGGCTGACCTTATTATATCTGTAGGAATGGCATCTATGTGGAAGTGTCACAGATCTGACCTTTAGGTGATTAAGGTGTTTACATGACATCCAATGATGTTCCAGTTATCTCAATGTCTTCACCACATCGTGCTCCGGGAATGAATCAAATGATTTAACAAAACTAAGGTGTTTAAATGACAGTTAATAATTCAAATGCCTTAACCAGATTAAGATCGGTTTATTAAGCTCCATGTAAACATACTGAATGTCTCATGCAGACTGTTGTTAGGATCTGATGGAACTTACAGACAGAAGGAAGGAACGGGACTTTTGTAAACACGGACATTAGATCAAATAGTCTTTAATACTTTAGGAGCAGAAACACTGAACCAGAACAGGGACCTCCTGGTGAGGTTAGGGTTAGCATTCTTTAATAGGAATTAAAGAATGTTGTTTGAATGTTTGTTTCTGTCCTTGTCCTCAAGGACATAAAAAAATAACACTATGTGACATTATGTGCTGTTTATTATTAACAGCACATACTTCAGTAGCCAGGCTGTCTTCCTGTAGAAACCGGCAGCCATATAAGCAGCCAGCTAACCGTCCCAGGACTGGACAGGAAGTGACATCATGAAGATCCCGCCCACATTGAGATAATGAAGGTGGGGGAGTACAACCCCTCCACCATATTGTCCACATTTCCTAGAGCAAGGCACCACAGTGACCGTAGGGAAGCTGTTTCATTGTTATATTCTCGATCCTCGGCAGTCTTCAACAGCATCCACCACCCAGCATGCAAGGGGGGGGGGGCTTGTCTAGGTGCTGTTGGCCTGCTCCTGCTCGAACAATGCCATGGAGAGATGCGAGCGCGACGCCAGCCCCTCCAGGTTGCTGAGCACGCAGCGGTGGTAGATGTCCTCGCTGAAGCGCGGGTTGCACGCGCGCCGCACGTACTTCTGCACGAGCGCTGGCTCGACGGCGCGGAACACGTGCAGGCCGGAGTAGCGCACGAAGATGTCGTACACGTCCATGCTTTCCAGCAGCTCCTCGTTGTCCAGGATGTCGGCGGCCATCTTGGTGCGGGAGGTCATGTAGTCGGCGTTGTAGAAGCACGCCTCGTCGAAGACCTGCCGGTCGAAGTGTCCGTCGCGCAGCGGGTCGAAGGCGAAGGCGGAGGAGGACTGCGGCTGCTCGCGGGACGCCACCGCCGGGCTGAACTCCTGGAAGTGGACGGGGAAGAACACCTGCCAGCTGCTGATGGCGTTCATGCGGCAGCGGTTCAGGAAGTCGCCGTTGATCTCGGTCCAGGGGCCCGCCAGGAAGAACAGCGTGTCCACGGGGTGCTTCTTGGAGATGATGTCCATGAGCTTGACCTGCGACGGCACCTCCGTCTTCACGCTGATCCAGGGGATCTTCACGTCGCCGTAGCGCTTCTCCACCTCGCTGATCATGGCCTTGAGGCCGGCGAACACGTCCGTCTGGCTGACGCGCTGCGCGTCAAACGGGTCGTAGATGAACAGGAAGGTGAGCAGCACGTTGTCGCGCGTGTCCAGCGTGTTGGTGACGTACGTGTCCAGGAAGTTCCCCACGTAGTCCTGCTCCTGGGCCGTGACGGGCAGGATGACCTGCACGCGCGTGGCCTCCGTCACGTAGGGCATGGGGATTATCTCGATGGAGCTGAGGGGCCTCAGCAGGTTGACCCGTCGGCCCAGCACCTGGCTGTGGCCCTTCTGGGTGTAGGCCTCCAGCACTAGGTCCAGCACGTACTCCATGCCCCGGGTGGGGTCGAAGCGTCGATACCCATTGAGCAGGCGCCGCTTGCGGAAGCGCAGCTGGGGCTGGTAGCGCGCGTTGAGGCGCTCCACCGCCATCTCCAGGACGGCGCTGACGTCGGCCCGGTCCGCGCCTCTCAGCTCGCACTTGGGGGCGCTCTCCAGGCACGAGTACACGTGGTCCTCGGTGAAGTACTCCCAGTTGATGACCTCGAAGCGCGTCTTGGGCTTGAAAGGCGCGGTGATGCCGATCGGCCACGTGGTTCCCGCCTTCCCCTCCGGGGTCAGGTGACTCAGGTTGTTGATCTGCATCTGAAAGTAATCAATCAATATGAATGAATACATGTGGAATGAACCAGTTTAACTATCACTAGTTGCTCGTGGGAGGATTCCATGACAGTAAAATACACTCATTTGATACTTGTCACTCATTTGATCCTCAATATATATTCTAAGATGTATACTTGATCTATCTGACATAAAACTAACGTTGTAGCCACTGGACCTATATATTACAGTACATATAACAGCAGATTCAAATATAGTCTGGCCGAATGACCCCTCCCTCCCGCTCTGCTCTCGTCGACATATCTAAATATTAGACCCGCTAGGCATGTCTGCTGGGATCCACTCCAGCCACGATGGAGAGGAGTTGGCAGTGATATGACGTGCTGTCTGTCTGACGGTCTGTCTGACCGCCTGACTGACTGTTTGTGTGTGTGTAGCTTTGTCGAACAGGTACTACTCAATTAATGGAAGATGTCAGTTATTTGGAGTACCTTCATTGAGGCTGTTTTGCCTGATTATTAAATGATAATAATTCACTTTATTTATAAAACTTTCCCCGAACGGCTGTTTAACCTCATCATGTCTGTTAGACTGTGACTGTGTACCCCACAGTCTATGGTTGCTAACCAGACAAAACATTCCTCCTGTATTCCCCCCAGGCCAGGCTTGTCAGGGCTAGGCTAGGCTAGGTTAGTCAGGGCTAGTTAGGGTAGTCAGGGCTGGGCTAGATTAGTATGGGTGATTCGGTGTTAGGCTTGGTAAGTCAGGTAAAGGGTAGGCTAGTGAGGTCTAGGCTACGCTATGCTAGTCAGGGATAGGCCAGGTTAGTGAGGTCTTGGCTATCCTAGGCTAGGCTAGTCAGAGCTAGGCTAGGCTAGTCAGGGAAAGGCTTTATGCTAGGCCAGTTAGGGCTAGGCTAGTCAGGAGGAGTCAGCTTATTTCATCTGAACGCCCTTTCACTCTTAATAACACACACATTACCCCAACCTGCCTTAGGGGTCAATAAAGTCTTATCTTAACAGCAATAAAGGACAAATACACTTAACCTGTTCTGATTATGGGAGGAAGTGTAGAGTAGACTCCCAGTGTACCTGTAGGCTTCCTGTAGCAAGATACCCTAACCCTACCTGCTCCTAATGACCTGTCTCTATATTGTCTAACCCCTACCTGCTCCATAATGACCTGTCTCTATATTGTCTAACCCCTACCTGCTCCTTAATGACCTGTCTCTGTACTGTCTGACCCCTACCTGCTCCTTAATGACCTTTCTCTGTACTCACTGTGATAAAAGCGACTGCTACATGACTAATGTAGTGACACTGAGTCAGTGTGACTATAGAACCAGTGTTGCTGCCCACCTGAAGCTGCTCTATCTGCTGGTAGGTCCACTCCAGCTCCATCTGGCTGAAGCGCTTGTGGAGGCGGTACATGAGGCTGGGTTCTGACACCGGGTGGACCGCTAGGGCGTTGCGGAACTGGGCGCTGTCCTCTCGCTCCGGGTCGGCGTTCTTACCCAGCTCAAAGTACTGGTAGCGCATCTCCTGGAGGGGGGAGACACAGGGAGGGATGGAGGTCAGCCTAGGTGGCTCTGTAGCCCAGCTAGCCACTAGCGTAGCAATAAATCTCATCTGCTGGTTTCACTGCTGTACTAACCATGTAAGGACATCTACTTGTGTTGACATGTTGTGTGACCTATCTGTCTCTCTCTGTGCGTGTCTTTTTAAATTCTCTATTTGTTTTTCTCTCTGGCAGTTCCATTATATACTATTGTGGCATTTTCTGTTTAATAAGGCTTAATCGTGTGTGTGTGTGTGTGTGTGTGTGTGTGTGTGTGTGTGTGTGTGTGTGTGTGTGTGTGTGTGTGTGTGTGTGTGTGTGTGTGTGTGTCAGGTGTGTGTGTGTGTGTGTGTGTGTATGTGTGTGTGTGTGTGTGTGTTCAGGTGTGTGTGTGTGTGTGTGTGTGTGTGTGTGTGAGTGAGTGTGTGTGTGTGCACATGCATGTCAATTTATCAGAGAGTGAAGGATGGTGAGATTGCTCCTCTCGTTC
>OMKX01001620.1:0-11908 GCA_900302425.1 Brosme brosme
CTCGGTGTAAAATTACAGCTGTCATTTATTGACTTTGACAAGTGTCTGCGTATTGTTTCTCGCTGTTTAGCCATCCCTCCCGTCTTGTTTCGTTCAAGGTTATTTTAAGTTTTTGCTGGCATTACTTCAGTCTTCCTCGCTTCTGGAACGGCGGCATAGGCAATTTGAGCCATCTGGGCGCTTAGTTGTCTGGCTCGCAGGTACCATCCTCTTTTGTTTCAAAGCTCTCCTTCATTACAGCCGAGGGAAAGCCTGGCAGATCCATTATGGCCGCAAGTGTGTCGGCGTGGGCGTGCTTTATTAGGAGATGTGAGGAGGACTGCTTTTAAAAAATACAAATGAATGGTGCTCACGGTCGAGGTCACTCCAACGCTCAAACCATTTCGAACAGCCGTGTCTTGAAATGAAAAACATAAACATCAAACAATGATGTCTTGAAATATTCTGAACTACAAAGCAGGCTACAGAGAAATATTTAAAGTGAAAAGAAAAACACCAGGCTCCCAAACTTGGTGTTGAGTGAAAATGGATTGTTTTTCCAGAATAACAGGTTTAGGTTTACAATGATATTGAAAAGATATTGAAAAGTTGACTCCATAAGATTTCTATATGGAGTCAGACATATTACAAAATATATGTCCTACGAATAGAGGCAAAGGAACGCGACAGAAAACTTCACTTGAAACAAGACGAAAAAGATAGCGCTAGTGCTTCAGATGTTCAGAAGGTTCACAAAACTAGGAAGGTTTGGTGAGACGCTCTTGCTCGCTCACTTCTTCATTGTGGCGCTCTGTCACATTAACAGCATTTCAATGTAGGTTAACCGCTTCAATGATGTTGATGGAAGTCACTCATGTGTGTTGAAAAGGGCGGCTTGTTGTCCGTAGAACTATTGACACCATCACTGCTTTCATTTTCCTGTTTGAATCCACACCTTTATTTTTGAAGTGTTCCTCTGCCGGACTACACGTTCCGGTTGTGTTTTTCCATTTATTTACATGTCATCTCCTCCCTCAGGTCCAGAAAGCTGCTGACCGTCAAGACGCGCTGCAGGGCTCGGTAGAAGAGGCGCTCCCTCCGCAGAACACCGACATCCAGTACAAACGCACAAAGAGAAGCTGGGTCTTGCCACCAATCCGCGTAGCTGAGAACATGAGAGGGCCATATCCACAACCGATTCTCACGGTAAGACCACCACAATCACACACACACACTCAGAAAGTCGGGTAAATATCGCGCTGTGCACAAGCATGGCCGCATACACACACGCCGACGCATGGGCGCTCAGTTCTCACCACTTCATAGGAAATAGTTTTTCGCTAGATATGACAGCCTTGTGGCGCTCATCGGCCCGAGCATCCACACCATCAACCAGACCCATACTTTTGTCTACAACAGTACGCCTCCCATTTATAGCACTTCACTAAAGGTCAGGAATCGGGAGGTTCAGTTCTTCTCTCCCCTTCCCCCCCACCATATTCTTGGTTATGGTTTCTTTCTGAGAGCAGACGGCGGCTCTGCGACACGACATTATTAACAAGCGGGCAAGAGAGAGGGGAAAAAAGAATGTGCTGTAACCACTGTTGAGATGCCACGGCGGTTGCCTGTGAGATATTATCCCCCTTTTATCGCGTCTGAAGGACACTTCAATCCAGCCCCATCCATCCCCTGAACACACCTCCCCCACCTGGTCAGAGCGCAGTCTGCACGAGCAATCCCTCTTGAGTCAGTATAGGAAGTCGTGCGTGCGCGTGTGCGTGTTCAACACCACTGTGTTATCCTTGTAAACATAGGGTGTTGATCCACAAAGGGCTTTAGGCTTACGTGTTGAACTTGATAGAAAAAATACACAGGCTTCATGCACTCAATCCATTAACACCTGAATCCTCTCATCAAATATGTCTCGCTACAATTTAGTTTCGTTCAGCCGACAAAGCGATCGGTTTCAGTTTGCCGCCATGAATTTGCCCGTTGACCAACGCTGAAGATGTGCTCGCCCACAGATCCGATCAGACAGCAATAAGAAGGGCCTGAAGTACAACGTGTCGGGCCCCGGCGTCGACCAGGCCCCTGTCGGCGTCTTCATCGTCGACCCCGTCTCCGGAATACTGTCGGTCACCAAGCCCCTGGACAGAGAAGAAACCGCCGCCTACCATGTAAGTCTGAGAGAAACACAGAACAGAAAGTGTATTCATTTTTTTGCGTTATTCTTTGTATCAAGGGGAATGCTCCTTCTCTTTTGCCTCTGCTTTTACATTCCTGCCCATTGGCATGCACTGAGGGCTGCCTCGTAGGCCCACTCATCCCCTGAGTCCTGAAGTGATAGGGTGGAGGGGTGGGTGGATGGGTGGGTGAGTGAATGGTGGTAGAAGTCTGACAGCTCTGACTTACCGGTCTGAGTATTTAAGGGATCCAATATGAGACCTTTGAGGAACGCTGTTGATTTTGTGAGAGAGGCATCTGGAAATGAAATGAAATGTGTTTTTCTTGTGTCATTTTATCAAAGTCTAAAGATCAAGCCACGCGTGATCCTTTACTGAAAGATTTGCAAACACAGGGGTCCGCTTCGCCTGCCTTTCATTGGTTTTTATTTTGGCTACAGCTGAGGGCCCACGTAGAGGACCTAAATGGAAGCCCAACGGAGGACCCCATTGACCTTTTCATCCTTGTGGTCGACCTGAACGACAACAAGCCACAGTTCGAACACCAGATCTGGAATGGCACTGTCTCCAAGGCCTCCAGGCCCGGTAAGTACACAAGAGACCCTCCGACTGTTAACAGCACTTAAGAACTCCAGCACCATGTGGGCAGCAATGCTACACTAGCATACAGTACACTTTTAATGGGCTGAATGGGTTTTGTTTATTTGCCGTACTTTTATCCAATTTATGCTTTTGATAAACAGATGAGAAAGGGCATTGTTGTATGTAGTAGTGAACAGGACACGTCTTCAAATATGGTCTCTATATGTGTACATTACATTGCCAATGCAATTTGATTGTTTATTTTTAGTTTTTTTTGGTAAAAACCATGACCAGAACACAATGCAATGAAGTGCCAAAATACAAGAACGTAAATGCCCCATTTAAAATGCAGCTGACTAAAAGACATGTGTCTCTTGCCTTTGCTTTTCTTTGATTACCACACAGGTACATTTGTAATGACCGTACCTGCGTCCGACAAGGATGACCCCAAGTCAGACTACGGAATGCTCCGTTACGAGATCCTGTCCCAGAGTCCCGAGAGTCCGTCCGACGTGTTCACCATCAACAAGGAGACGGGAAACATCACACTAGCTGGAGATGTTGACCCAGAGGTAGGTTCATTTATTACTTTTGAAAGTCAATGTATCCTCTTCTCTCTCACTTCTCTCTGTCTGCCTTTTTTTAATTCAGTACGTGCAGCCCGTCAAACTAATTAAATTCACATTAATATCTTATTTATCTTATCTTGATCCAATCTTATTAGATTGCGTTGCATTGTCGAGTAACACGAATCCCCCCCAAAAGCTAAAAAAATAAAACATTGAAAGAACTTGATACATTTAGAGATATTGAGGCAGTTGGTGCGGTCCTGATGAAAAACGGACGTCTTCTCTGTAATGTGTGCCCTGTGGGGCCAACGCTTTATTCCCTCCATTTGCCACTGTGAAAATGACTCACCTGTTTCCTGCTAACCTAGCCAATGGTCTGTCACCTGGGTAGCTTTTTAACATGAAAATACCTTACCTTTACCTCCAGGTCTGAGGTGTGTGCGATTCAAATGATGATGCCCCCCCTTTTTCCTCCACACTTACACATACAAACAAACACACGCTCTCACTCACGTGCATTGAAGAATATATGGGAATGCATCATGAATGTCATTTTCTGTTACTTGGTAGATACTAGATGGATTATTGTAATTCTCATGTGGTTAGTGTAACGTAGTGGTGATGTGAATGGTAGTATAGGTTAGTAGCATAGGTCAGGTTTTTCAACCAGTGGTACGCGTACCACTGTTGGTAGGTGAGGGTACTGCAGGCGGTACGTGGGATTCTAATCTTGAAATTCTATTTAAAATAGAAAATATAATATAGGTAATTGAAAATAACTATTAAATAAGATATTGTTCAGTATATATAGTATTATTGCTAGTTATTATTTCAATAATGTCGTTATTTTGCCGTTTGTGCATTCCATCATATGATTTGCGTAGATTTTTTTTGTGTTGCTTTGTGTTTGCTAAACAAACACACCGAGTAGAAGCAGCGTTGGCTGACTTTCAGCTTTCAACTGTTTTTCCACTCTCCACTGTTTGTGTATATAGGGGGTGTTGGCACCCTTTGCTCAGCCAGTTTATGTGCATTTTTCTACTTTTCATTCATTTGCCTATGAGGTGGTCCGCGAAAGGTCTGGATGACCATTTGGTGGTGCACCTAAAGTCAAAGGTTGGCCACCACCGGCATAGGTCACACCTACAACAGTATGGGGAAACACATTTGCTTTCGGTTGTGTTCTTTCATTTTGTACTCATACATTTACTCTTTCATTGAACCCTTTCCAGGCAGTGCCGCAGTACACGCTGATCATCCGGGCCGCCGACATGGAGGGCCACGGCCTCATCGGCACCACCACCGCCGTCATCCGAGTCCTTGGAGACGCCGGGGCGCCAGCGGAGATGGTAGGGGCTCTGACTCCGCGGCCAGGCAGAGCTCTCCTCTAAAGCGCCCGAGCTCTGCCTCCCAATTCCTACCATGTCAATATGTACCCAGAGCCTACTCTCTTGCTCGCTCACTACTGCTTGCCCAGCATCCCCCCCCCCTCAAATAAAATAGAAAGCCGGTTTTGTCTGGATATGTGTATAACAAGCAATAACCCTCCTGTAACTACATGATGTTGTTTCACAAGCAGAAAAGCAACACAGCGTAGCTAACCATGTTTAGGGATCTGCTGGGTTGAGTTCACTCCCACCGCTTCAATAACACAGTCACTCATGCGAGATGGAAGAGCGACGGCTCGTTGCCTTTCAGAATTATGCTGACGTAATCGTCGCTTGCATTTCCCCCGGTTTTAATCCACACCCCTGTTTGTTTTGAAGCCCAGCTCTCCCCAGTCCACCCGTTCTCACGTGGGTGTTCTTTGAGACACTGTAGAGGTTATTCACGGGATGTCCTCTCCTCTCTTCAGGTCCAGAAAGCCGCCGACCCTCCAGGCGAGTCCCAGGGCCTGAAGGAAATCGTGTTCCCTCGGCGGAGCGCAGACAGCCAGCTCAAACGCATGAAGAGAGACTGGGTCATCCCCCCAATCAACGTGGCGGAGAACTCGCGAGGTCCATTCCCGCAGGAGCTTGTCCGGGTAAGAACACCGCCGCGTGTGTTCTCCTTGGAAACGAAAGGGCCTGAATCACAAAGCACTTTTGATCTCACACGATTAACTGGATGTACCCCTTAGCCGGGAACGCACAGCTTAAATAATACACGGGCTTCGTGTGCTCACTGCTTTTTCACTGCAATCCTCTCATCAAACGTATCTTGTTACGATTTAGTTTGGTGCGTTCGATGCAGCGATCGGTTTACAGATTGCCGCGATGGATTTCCCCATTGATCAACGCTGAAAATGTGCTCGCCCGCAGATCCGATCGGACAACGATAAGAGCCGCTCCCTGAGGTACAGCGTGACAGGCCCCGGCGCCGACCAGCCCCCCACCAGCATCTTCATCATCGACCCCATCTCTGGAGAGCTGTCGGTCACCAAACCCCTCGACAGAGAGCACATCGCCAACTTCCACGTAAGTCTGAAACAATGGCCTGAGGGTATTGTCAGAGTTGTATCATTCCTCTTTTATCCTGCTTTATTAAGGGGAATGCTTTCCTCTTTGGTCGCGCTTTTACATTCCTGCCCATTGGCATGTGCTCAAGGCTCCCTCGTAGCCCAAAGAGACCCTGAGTCCTGAAGCTTACTGGGTGGGTGGATGGCTGTGTGGGGGTCGCGGTCTGACAGCTCTGACTAAGTTGTCTGAGTATTTAACGGTTTCATTACGAGACATTGGAGGAGTGCTGTTTTATTTCTCGGCATGAGACATCGAGTATAAAACGGAACATGAATATTCTTGTTTATTTCTTCAGCCTTGCTTTGGTTTTTTGGAAGGACAGATGTATTTTTAGAGCTTAAAGTTAGAGAAATGTGCAAGCACATATGCAGGGGTTCAGTTATTCTGCTTTTCTTTTTTCTCTAAAGACATTTATGTCCTTTGATTATGTGTTCACATAGATTCAATTGGCATATACCTATGTTAAATGACTCATGACTCTGAATGAATTTGAATGCAATCCTTTCCCAAGATATATGTAAATACCCGCTTCCTTAATTGATGTCTTGGGTATGTATATGTTTTGATGTGTTCAGCTGAGGGCCCATGCAGTGGACCTGAATGGAAATCAGGTGGAGAACCCCATTGACATTATCATCAATGTGATCGACATGAACGACAACCGGCCTGAGTTTGAGCACCAGATGTGGAACGGATCGGTTTCCGAGGGGTCCAAGCCCGGTAAGATCCCAGACGAGACCAGTGCTGATCCTGAGCCTGCTTCTAGAAGCAACCTATATCGCTCTATGCACCACAATGCCATGTTTCCAAGTCACACACTTCCAATGGCACGGCCACTTTGTTTACTTGACTTGTCTGTCAAGTAATTTGACAACAGGAGAAAGGGACTTGAAGGGTTCATTTGTGTGCATTGTGTGTTTATAGTGCTAAGCCCACAATGCACGTTTGACTGCCCTTCATGTGACGATGTGTAGTGGCACAACTAACCCATCGTCAAAACACACAGGCACATTTGTCATGACCGTAACCTCGGTGGACAAGGACGACCCCAAAACCGCCAACGGAATGCTACGCTACAAGATCCTGTCCCAGAATCCCGAGAGTCCGTCCTCCAACATGTTCACCATCAACAATAAGACGGGCGGCATCATTACAGTGGCAGCCGGTCTTGACCGCGAGGTAGGTTTAATTTTTCTCTTAAATGCCCGTCAATCAATCCTCTTTTGTCTCTCCCATTTTATTTCTTCTCTCCTCCCTCGTATTCTTTGTTTAATCTTTTATAACGGTAATAAATGCAATCTGTCTCACATTTTGAGTTCACATTAATATCAGTCAAGTTAGCACGGCAGGTATGTTAACAGTTTCATAGCAGCCGTTTACCAGACCTTCTCCGCCTGCCTGCTCCCCTCGCACTGGTCAGGGTTAAAGCCTGTCACCCACCAGACAAGCCATGGAGCGATGTGTCGTCTATGCGTGACGTGCTCCCGCTAGTATAAGTAATGAATGTTGAGAAGGTGTGCCGATTTATCAATCAAATATTTTCTAGCACATATATCTACACTGAGTCCTAATGTTCCCAGACTTTAATGACTCTGCAGGATCTAACAACCGCACGCTCTCTCCGCTCGCCGTTCTCTACCTTAACGTTCTCTGGTGACCAGCGATCACTCAGCGCCACAATAACTGATGTTATCGATGTGATTCATTCTGAATGGCTGTGTTTATAGTAGAGTATAATAAAGTACCGCTAAGTAGCACTAAAATATCATTAAAATAATTGTATGGCTGTGACTTTAGAATTTAGTAAAATTATGCGCCTTCTCTTTCTGTTTGGTAACTTTTTTTGGACGGCAACTGTAACCACCCCTGTTACCTAGCCACTGATTTGTCACCTGAGTATCTTTTAAGAAGAAGCCTGTCCAGTTCCGAGTTGTGGGATAGAAATGATGATGATGCACTTAGTAACACGCACATTCCCTAGTATTGCAGCATAGACGGGAGTGTACGGATGTCATTTTCTGTGGCATCAATTGGATCAGTACGATGACTTATTATCATGTTATAATGGTAACACAGTTCATAGGTCATATTACAGCATGACGAAAGTTGTTTTTCCAATCTTCTTATGTCCGTTTCATTGAACCCTTTCCAGAAAGTGCCGCAGTACACGCTGATCATCCAGGCCACCGACATGGAGGGCAACCCCATGTACGGCCTCTCCAACACGGCCACCGCCCTCATCAGAGTCACGGACATCAACGACAACCCCCCAGAGTTCACCGCTGAGACGGTAGGGAACAGGACCTCCCGTCCAGGGAGAACTCCCCTCTAGAGCTCCGCCCCCACTCCTAACGAGTCAATATGTGCTCAGCGCCGCCTACTCTCTCCCTCGCTCTCTTCTGCTTGCCCAGCATTTCCCAAAAACCTGTACAAGCATAGCAGGAACCGGCCACAGGCAAAATGTTGCAACCCTCCTTAACTACAGCACACACACACACAAACATCCACCCCTTAACGGTGACACATGCAAGTACTGGCAATGGGTTTCTATTACTGTTAGAGTTGCAAAGGAAAATAGCAGAGGTTCCGCTTAAAACTAGTCATTTTAAACAGAAATGGAAAATATAAAAAAATATTGTGATTCTGGATGTTGCAGCATGTTTTGATTAATGCAACTCCTTAATTATGTTGAATTTAAGTTTAATAACCAACAATAAATCAACCATAAACTTTCATGCATTCTTCCATAACATCTTCAGATAACCGTCAGCAAACCAAACTCAAAACCAAATTCAGTGAAAAAGTGTGTTCTATATTTATCTATGACATGTTGCTTGCATTTCTGCTTATGACTAAAACCAATTAAAGCTGGGGTAGGCAACTTTGGAGAAACCAGCCAGAGTAAGCTCGATTTTGAAGAATCCAACTGAAAAAATCCCACGCCTCCGTTCAGGCCTCCCTCCAAAGCCACTCCCCCAAAACACATGACGAGCTTGCTAGCTTTAGTAATAGCTCTGCTTAGCCTTGTGGAAGCCTCCGGTCATGCACAATGAGTGCACAGGCAGAGGGTGCGCAGGTAGGCTGTTAGGAAGGTAGACAGACAGCAAGGCCATCAAATCAATTCATTCAGGCCGAATAAAATGATTGGATGGGCTTATTACGTCCCTGTGACACCCACAGATACTGAATATATTGTTTTTGTCAGAGCGTTTTATTTATTGATTGCCGTCGGGAGGTAAGGAAATATATGACAATAACTAAAATAGAAACTGCCTACCCTATGTTTTAAGGCAAAGTAATTACAGCAAATACCTGACAAATGTCCCATTAATTCACAATCATTTGGGTTAATTCCCATTGAAATCTTTCCACCTGTAAATATTTGCCGAATCCAAGTGAATGATGGCTAGAAACAGCATGTCAGTGTTTTGTATTTCTTTTAAGCACTTATTCTCTCTCCCCCCCATAGATGTGTGACAGGTCCAGCGTGATTTCTTTGAGCGGAACTCCAGACCCAGTTTCAACTCACTGCTGACAAGTCCAAGTCCAGAGTCAAATCTTTGATAAGAAGTCACAAGGCTCCAAAATAGTTCAGCATCAACCCCAAAACGGCTATTTCTGCAATCGTATTGAGTTATAAATTAGGATATGAATGTAACTTTGGAGCATAATGCTCAATTTTAAAATGTAGGGAGAAAACCCAATGTTTTCAACTCCAATGCTCAACCAATGACAATCACACACATTTTTACTAATTTACTTCAAAATAATCAGGCGTACAATATATATATGTTATATCCTGAGTTAGGCATATCCTGTTGTAAAATTTGGGATAATCATTTACTTTGCTTATTGTGTAGAACTGGCGACCATACATAAATAAAGAATAAACTCGAAAGTGAAATAGCAAAACCCAGTGTTCCTGTTTGAGATATGTAATGCTTTAATCCAATAGCACTACAGACAACCGGCAGGCCAACTTCTACTCTTGGTTAAGTTTGTTTGTTGACATGGTGCAGTCGTTATACACAAACGCATGGTCCAACATAGGGCAATTCATTTTTAATACTTGTTTCTAGGGATCCTCCCTTGATCTCAGTAAAAGAAAATTGCATAGAGTTTGGAATAGCAACACCCCCGACAGCTTTATACAGACCATAATATATACCCATACATATGGCGATATATAATGAGTCAATATTCTCTCCAAAATGTCATGGCGCTCACGGACATTCAGATATTCTTTAGTGAACCGTATATATTTATACTACAATGTCGAAATCCTGTGAGATTAACAGGACTTTTTTGTATTTCCAATATTTTATTATTCAAAGACTCAAGTGCTTATGGGAAAGTCTGATTCCCCACTCTTTCCCTCCCCCTCTCGATCCATCCCTCCCCCTCTCGATCCATCCCTCTCGATCTATCCCTCCCCCTCTCTCTCGCTATAAGAAAGCGGTGTAGAATCCGAATCTTCACGAATACACACATGCATCCCTTTGTCCCCACGCTTTCCCTGCTGTAGCGGCTCCCTAACGGCGGGTCCCTCTCTCTCGTTGTCTCCTCATGGCTAATTCATACAGTTCCACGGCGAGGTCCCCGAGAACCGGGTGAACGTCATCGTGGCCAACCTGACGGTGACTGACAAGGACCAGCCCAACACGCCCGCCTGGAACGCCGTTTACAAAATCACCGGGGGCGACAGCACCGGCAGGTTCTCCGTGCCCACAGATCCCACCACTAACGAGGGCCTGGTTACCGTCGTCAAGGTAAGGGGCCCCGACCTCCCCTACTTTCCAGAAAGCCCCGCGCTCCACTCGCTTTCCCGTCTCGTTATATCGGAGACGGTTTAGTGCACCCCGAGCATGAGGCCACTCTTGTAGGGATAAATAGTCGAAGGCGTTGTTAGCCCGCTGTGCAGCACTGAACAGCGTGTATTAGGCTCGCTGCCTTCGCGGTCAGTCGATAACCGTGGGTGTTATTTATTTTTTAATTTCTCCATCGCATTGATTGCCGCATTGTGAATATGATTACGATCTCTGCCGGGATTGATTGACATTGTAACGCCGTTTATTCATCCCCTGCGTGCATCCCTCTGCTGCAGCCTATCGACTACGAGACCAGCAGGACGTACGTGCTGACGGTGGTGGCCACAAACGAGATCGCGCTGGCCCGCGGCATCCACTCGCCGCGCCAGTCCACCGCCACGGTGTCCATACGGGTGACGGATGTCAACGAGAGCCCCTACTTCGAGCCCAACCCCAAGCTGATCAGGCTGGAGGAGGGCATGTCGGCCGACACCACCCTCACCATCTTCACGGCCATCGACCCCGACCGCTTCATGCAGCAGAGCATCAGGTACCGGCCACATATCAGGAGCCCCGGGGAGAACAGACACAAAGGAAGTCTCTTGTTTGTGCCGTGTTATCCGGGAAAGCCGAGGAAGTAGAAACATGGGGCGCCGTCTTCAAAGGGAATTAAAAGAAGGAGCTAAAAGTTTTGTTATTTTTTGCGCTCATTTCCGAAACCTCCCGTAGGTGCTGTTACGCTCATTATACAAAGAAAATTAATTGCAGATAATCCCTGACTGAAGATTAGGCTCCAAAGTCTGTAATCGAATAGTAACAAGCATGAAGAGCGGCAACCACGAAACACTCGGCCCTTATCTCCCATCAGGTACTCCAAACTCTACGATCCCGCCCACTGGCTCCGGATCGACCCCAACACCGGCCGCATCACCACGACGGCAGTTCTGGATCGAGAGTCGCCCGACGTGAAGAACAGTCTGTACAACGCAACGTTCCTGGCCACAGACAGCGGTACGGAATAAGTCGAGCGTTTTCAAGCAGGTTAAAAATAGCAGGCTTTTTATTTTGTAAGACACTCGCAGCACATTTCGGTATTGTACTTCCTATTTCTAGGTGCTAACACTTACTTTCCTGTTCTGTACTTTTATATTTTTGACCCATCACTTCCTTTTCAGAAAAAAGTTGTCAGTAGTGGCAGAAGTTTCCCCGGTAGACCAGGGAAGGTCGCTCACCCACCCGACACTTTTCGTTGATTGTATGCAGCTGTTGTTGTTTGTGGCGGGCCGTGG
>OMKX01001628.1:0-10288 GCA_900302425.1 Brosme brosme
GAAAATGTATGCGCTAAACAAACACACAGTGGAAACTTGTTCCCTAACCATGCATACACTACCCCACACACAAACACAGAACATCACAAGGCACCACCACAACTGCAAATACACGCACTCATGCATAAATTCATGCACATACGCACATGCACCAATTTCCTACAGAGTAATTTTCCTCAGCGAGGTTAGCCTATCGAATCAAGAGTAACTGCCATTCCCCCCCCCCTCCCCCTAATGGAAGGCGGCCATATTAGCTGTTCTTGCCTCCATGTGTCGTATATTACAGACTTTTTCGCTGAATAAATATAAGATCCACACCAACAAAGACGTTGTCGGAAGCCAAAAGCAGATCGTACTGTGAGCAGACGTGAACAGGCGCCCGGTATAGACTATATCCGTTTGTGACATCACAAGTGGGATGCCCATACTGTCCACAGATAACCTACAGTAGTGGTTGCCATCCAGGGGTTTGCGTACCCTAGGAGGGTACGTGAGCAGGTTCCAGAGGGTAGTACTTGATTTTGCTTTGTTATACCTACAAAACGGAACGTAAAACATTCAAATTTGTTCAACTCGAAAAAACACAGCGGCCTCTACAATATCAATAATGTTGCTGAAGAATAATGGTATTATATTAGTGGTTGGGTTTGGGTACTTGAGCTGTACTGAGGGGACTTTCAAATGTCATGTACCTGTTGTGTGAGACACAACAGGTTGGAACACAGTGACACCTACAGCAGCCCCACGGTTACCGACTCAAGCAGTTCTTTGGATCAGCACCGTGGCCAGCTCCACTGCAGAGGGACTCCGGCTCTGATCGATATGGCTCCCTCGTTCCCTCATTCTCTATTCCCTTTATAGTGAACACTAAAGTACGCTATTTAGGGAATAAGTGTAAGTAAGAATTGCGACACTACAGTATTATATGACTAGTGGTTTGATGTATATTGGTCGCATAAACAAGCAGACACGTGTTAGATGTCCCCTGTGGTAGCTCATTTGCATAAGGAACCTGTATGTGCTGGACCATTCCTATTGGTTGAATCTGATGACAATGAGAAACGCAATGCATCATGGGATATAGAGCGGAAATAAGTGACACCTACATTTCGGCCAAGACTACAAAATGGTGACTCTCTATTTAGGGTGCACCTGGGGTGCACTATAGGGCTTGTACATCAGAATGCATCGTCTGACTTTTTGTTGGCGATACTCCCATCACATCGAGGGGACTCAAGAGAGTTGTAGTACTGTATCAACCGAAATATACCGTAACCTAGGCTAAGGAAAACTTTTTTTTTGCCACGTCTCAGATGAGAAACGCTGTGGAAGTTTCAAACACAACAATGTCTCTCCATAATGACAAATAACTGCGCTGAATTACAAACCAATAACAACAAACAAATGACTTCTAACATAATAATTAACATTTGAATGCTCCTATGCTTCCAAAATGGAGGTGGTCGCTGCGATGTGATGTCTCAATGTACAAAACCTTTTACAGGGCACAAGAGGACCAATCACACACAGACTGCAGCTGCTGCTCATCTGAAACTCATCAGCCTAATCACCAACAACAGACCTCCAAAGCAGACCAGCAGATTGGACGGATCGGTTGAAACGACAACCAAGGTTGGAGTCTCATGTCGCTCAAGGTGAAGGTGAAGTAGGAGAGTTGGAGTAACTTATTCCACTGTCTTCATCAACAGCAGTGGATGGGGGAACGGAGCTCTCCAGCAGTTTATCCAGTCAAGCAACGCAAAGTTATTTTCACACAAAAACTCTGTTTTAGCATTAGTACAACTACAGCAAGCTCCACTCCCATCATGAAAGAAGTCATTGGCCGATTCTGTCTGACTGACTTATGTTGCCATTAAAGGCATTGGAAGAAAAATAATTTACAAGTGGTGATTAATTACAGGGTGCAGTCGGCCTGAATGGCCTTTTGTAGATCTAGGTAAAGGATTATTGGTCTTGAGAAAAGCACATTGGCTACCAGATTTTTTTAATATATAAACGAAAAACATAGAATAGAATATAAGAATAGTAAAAGAACCATGGTAATTATTATTTTACATTAAAAACGCAACAACCTCCCCAGGCATGATGGCCTACTGTTCATAATGTACTGAATGTGGCCATTAGTGGTCATCAATCTATTCAATAAATATTCATAAATAGATGGCCCCATCCTGAACTGTCTTGTAGCCTAAATCGTTTTTTTTTCATTCGATTTTGGATCCTCATTTTTTTCCTGTTCTCATAGTGCCCTCTGCTGGTGACGCATAGCAGCAAGTGGGGACCAACTTCCTACCAGTTCAAATCCTGCATACACGTTATAGATGCTTGCTTCTCTGTCAGTAGACAAGCCGGCCCTTTCATATGGGTATTTTATTTATTTTAGGCCATTCTCATCCAGATGCGGCTTGTGATTCAGTTTTTTTCTTTCATAATTGTGACTGCCTCTAAACAGTCCCATCCTTTTGCACAGCATCTCCTTATTCGTTCTTTAATTTCTCTCTACCCTTTACAGGTATATTTTTGTTATTTTTGGTATATGTTTGTTCTGTATTTTGTTATAACCTTTTACCATCTCATCATGTTGTGAACAGAGTATAACTTTACAGTATATCTCCCACCAAGCAGAGATACACAAAACGTCACACAACCATACTTCACACTTTAAACATAGGCCTGGTGCGTCCTTCCCTTGAGAAAACTCAATAAAGATGTGTGTTGCTCGACTTCCTCTTTGAGACAGCACTTTGAAGATGGTCACAGCAGGAGTTGGTTTCCGCCTTAAGCCTCCCTTTGTAGCGCTCCTCCTCAGGCATGCTGGGGTTTTCCTCTGATCTCTCAGATATACAATCGTCTGCTTCCGTCTGGCTGCTTTCAAATTAATCTCATGTTCCATTTTGGAGGAATTATATTTCTCAGATTTGTTTTATGATTAGTTCGTTTGTAAGCCAATGGAAGTAATCTGATTGTCGTCACATGGCCAATAAAAAACGAAATCAATATTTTATTAGAGAATGCTATATTTGGATGAGATTAAGTTTTAGTTTCGAGACTTTAAGTCTGTATTGTGTTGCCTTCCATCAGTAGGCCCTATCTTTATTCAGTTCTGCTTTTCTATTCCATTCTGTTTTTCTTTGGGATTTGCCTAATTATGTCCTCTCTTTTAATCGTTCTCTTCTATAGGCCTGCCATTGTTTCTCTTATAGGCATTATTTATTAGGAATTATTGTAACTATGTCCGGGTCACTCTACAAGAAAAGGCATTTGTTATCTAAAAGGGTAATTCAGCTTTCATTTAGAACATAGGCTGTAAAGAGCAGATTGTTTTCATATTGTATGGGCCTACTGCACATTAAGGGACATTGCGTCAGCAATGAATATTCTCCAATGAATATTCAATTATTCTAACTTGTTAACAATAAGACAAATAAGGGCTGGGCTGTTCTGTGTCATTATACTGGTGTATCTGTTTGTGTTATAATAACAGTGCATAAATAATCTTGTTTTGTTTAGTGTTGGCGTAGGATTTTTTTTCTTTCCTACGTCAAAATGCACGGAGTTTTGCGCATGCGCGCTGATGTAAGGTTTCGAAGCTAGTCTGCTAGAGGTCTTTGTTGAACCTATCCGTGTGGCTACCTTCCTCGAAGCTGATGTTTTATTTATATCATCAGACCATCCTTTAATATTATGTATTAGTCCTTCTATAGCACAACTGTGAACGTAACAGCAGAATCGAGTGCCTATCGCGACAGAAGAGAGAATCTCCCATGTATACAAACAAACGCGACGAGCTGGTTTTAAGGTGGCGCGTCAACATCAGCTGAGCTCTCCAACCACCTAGCGTATTATTATTTTTCCTTTATCTATCTTTCACTTCGTGTTGTGTTATTGGATCGACGATGGGAATCCCTGTATCACTGTGTTAAAGTGGGTTCACGCCCATGTCATTGCACACGAACATGAGAGAAGACGGTGGTTTGTTGTCTGGACGGCTGCCCATGGCAAGCGGAGGAAGGGTGCAACTTTCCTGCTGGTCCTGCTTCACGGAGGAGACGGGAGTACCAGGCCTGCTGCCATCTGTCTGTCCCTGTGCTCGTTACGAGTAGACATCCAGTGTCCATCATGGAGACCGTGGGGAAGTTCGAGTTCAGCCGTAAGGACCTGATTGGACATGGCGCATTCGCAGTCGTGTTCAAAGGCAGGCACCGAGAGGTGAGTCGCTACTTTGTTTTTTTATTGAATTACTTAATTAATTAACAGTGGACGGTGCTCAATAACCATGTCAACCTCCAGGGGCCAAACTAGGAGACATATCATGGCAATCATCCTAGGCCAAACTATGGGGATATATAACAGGAGAGTGCGGAGCCCCCTCTGTTATTGTATCGTGTATTGAGCCCCAGTAAATATGTAGACTTTAATAGTACGACCTTAAGAGGCCGACGTGAACAGCCACACGCTTCTCCTATCAACAATATTGACTGTAGACAACACTGTTGGTTATTATAGGTATATAATTAAATAATGTTAAAGATGTTATTCTTTCAAAGTTTGCATATCATTGTGCTTGTGTATGTTTGCTCGTGGCTCTTATTAAAGGTCTCCATGTTGCATGATTAGGCCTACATGCAATCATATTAGTAATATTTTGTCTTACTGCTCATGTATCTGTCGTTTATACGCAGTGCATTTGTGAAGTTTTATTGTGGCAAATGTATTTCCATAGAAACATGACTGGGAGGTGGCAGTCAAATGCATTAACAAGAAGAATCTCTCCAAATCCCAAACACTATTGGGGAAAGAGATCAAAATACTCAAGGTAAGTCTAGCCCTGTTAATGCTGACTGTAAAGTTGTATTTGTTAACTTGTCAAGCAAACAATAATACAGTTATTTGAAACGCCTAACACATGTAGTAATACAATTTGCATGGTTGTCAGTGTGTGCTTGCCTGGGTTCGATGGGCGTCCAGAAAAATGCTATGCATAGAAATGATAAAACTGTATTGTGCTTCACCCCAACACCCCTGCAGTCACTCACGATTATTCAAAGAATGCAGTCAATGTTCACACAATTATCATCCACGTCGTGACAAATCTAGTGTGCTGCCGGTGTTTACAGCCACTAGAAAAATTATGCTTTAGAATGAAAAGCAGCCTGTCAGTGACAGACTATTTACAGTCTTCTATAAGCATTAGGCATACCGACTGGTAACACTATATATCCTTCTTTGTGACAAAAGACAGATCGGCTACCATCACTAATGCAATAAAGGTTGGATAGTCTGAGGGGGATTTAAGTCTTTTCATGAATCTAGAGTTGCAAAGCTAAATATCCAGACTTGTTGTATATTATTGGCACCAAAATAGTGCCATGTTACCCTGTATCTAAATAACTTTGTATAGAAATGTACTGTAAACTTACAAAATATATTGGAGAGTTATTTTGTTTTCATTTTCTTCCGAGCTTCCAGCAGCTTATTGTACAGTCTAATTTGGTACACTAACGATATAAGATACTGGATGCATGTGTGCTGGATCGAAAATGATTTTGTTTTTCTTCACAAACAGGAACTGAAACATGAGAACATTGTTGCTTTGCTGGACTTTCAGGTAAGTTACATGATGATCATATTTATAGGAAATGGTAGACGGCAGGAAATTAGACGGCCTGAAAAAAGGTCATACTGCTTGAGCCACATATACTGCTTAAAAATAGAATGAAAAATGACCCATCAAATCCTTGCATGGACAAGGGGAAATCCAAATAGCACTGATACACACTGCAAACCTATGGTCTGCATTATGCGTAGTTAAGCTAGGATACTACATGGCCCTCTGTAGCCAATTCATGGCCAGTCACATGTCTAGTTGCCATTGTAGTCTTATCTCATATCTCATGTCCTGCAGACAAAATGAACTAGTTTGGTAGGTAGGAGGTATGCACTTATTACTGCTGGAGAAACATGCTAATTAATGGTTGAAATCATACACCTGCCAGTAAGAACTAGCAGAGGGAGTGACTTCAAAGTGACTAGATTTCAAAGTACAATTAAACCAAAATTACTGGCATACTTTGTTAACAAGGTGAATAGTATATCTGTGGAAATGCCTAAAACACCTGATTCAATTACATTGGGGCTGATCTCCAGCTTTAATAGTTATTACAGCCACAGATGGTTAATTGCACATATCTAAAACAGTGTTCTAGATATTGTATTGGAACCTGTAGTATTCACTGTTTTTACTTTGACACATACAATATAAATCATATGTGAAGTCAGCTTTTGGTATTTGCACCTGTTCCTTAGAATGTATATAATTTACTTGTGTGGCTAATTTGTGGCTAATGAAACACATCCAAAAGTTATTGTATAAGCTCAGTTGGCCTAGAGAAATATACAGTAGTATCTACCAACTATAGTTGGTAGATACTACTGTATATTTCTCTAGGCCAGTGAATTCAGAAGTGGCTCTGTGGCACCATTGGTTCCCAAATGGCAGGAAAGTCTAATGATTCTGCTGTGTCCGGTTCCTGTTTAGCTCTGTTCCTGTTTTAGGGCTCTAGCAAGCCGATGGCACATTTGTGTCATGAGGAAGTTCTTTACCTGAGCACACAATGAGCCTGCATTGGGTGTGGATTAGAACACGTCTCTGACACCAATTGTGCTGGCCAGCTTTAACTCTCCCTGACCCGGTGCCTCGTACTGAATTGGGTTGGAGTGGAATTTGCATCATCCAAGGTGATATTCCTGATCGTTGCCGAGCAACCTGAGGTTGTCGGTCGTGAACACACCAGTCTGAGAGTTTCAACGGCAGCAGGCGAGCCAGACTCCAAATACACACTTGGCTGTTCCTTTCGTCTTTGTAACACTTTGCCACACTAATAGGCCATCTGCCGGATATTTCAACGCCAGCTTTCGCATTATTTGGTCTGCTGGAAGCAAGTCTGGCCATTTAAAATATTCAGAAAAGCAGAACATACGTCTGAACATGAAAGTAAAGGGGAAAAAAATGAAAGAGAAGGAGTCACTCTGAAGTGAAACTTTTAGGAGTCCGCCATGCAACGCAAAAATGATCAACACGGATATATGACAACCAACAGCTCATAGTAATAGATAAATAACTAGTTACAGAGAGAGAGACAGAGACAGAGACAGACAGACATTTTAAATGCCGTACTTTTCCTAACTTTCTTTTTTCCTAACTATTATCATAATGGGTATAAATAGTTGTCCTTGCTTATCATGAGTTGGGGGTATTTCGATAAAAGCCAGACGCAGACAGTGATTTCCCATGTACTACTCCATTTAATATATAACGAATCCCGTAAAATAACACACTCATCTGTCATTCATTCTTCTTCAAAAAACAAAAACCAATGTATTAGTATTTTGCCAGGAAATCGTTTGTTTGCCTGTGACCTGTAGAGAAGAGGTCGAGGGCCGTGTCATCTCAGGAAATCGGGTAACACGCGTGGTTGTTACTGGTGGTTACATTTCAGCTGCACGCCACAACTTTCTCGCTCGCACTTACCTGGCTTTCAGTTTCGCACACCCATTAGATACAAAAAACACGTTGAGCGCAAAATGCTGCACCCTCCCCTCTGAAGGTTGAAGAGAGCTCGTCAAGACTCACTTACTCAGAGCATTTCGGATACAACGTAGTTGATTGTGGCTGATCGGTCAAAGGAACCCAAAACGGCATCAATGCTGTAATGGCTGCCTATTAACATGCTCATTCATAATGTCATTCAATAGCTTGCGTTGTGGAACCTACTGACCTGTCTATCCAAGATCGTATTAAAGTATATTATAACATCAAATTAAAGTGAGTGCAGATCAACCACTTAGTTGTGTTGGGTATAGCCCTATTTAAGGAGCAGTTCCATCCATGGTTGGACACCTTCTTGTCACTACAGTATATTTGGAAATGAGCCGTAGATGGGTTGGCCCTTGCGGGACCAGGGTTGACTGTATGTTCTCAACACCGTACTCAGGCTCTGGTAGGGGGGGAGAGTCTCTCAGCATCCAAACAATTTCTCTTTGGTAGCTAAGATTACAGGCATGCTATCGCACAGCGCCGTGTTGAAGGTATGCGGGTCATCCAGGGACGGCTTCTTGAACTCAAGGCAAACATCAATCAGGCACAGGGAAGATGCACTGCAGCGACAAGTACAGAGGAGCCGGTTTCCTTTCGCTGCCTCTGGTCAAGAATACGAATGTAGAAACCTTTTTCAGATTGTAGCAGGAGACTACAAGGCAGTCAATAGCGAGGATTTCAAGACTCGAAGGCATGATTTAATTAAAGGATTCACTTAATAAAAACAGTATGTGGAAGGGTTAACGGTGCACTAAACATATTTTATTCATCGCCTCGGTCACCGAAAGAAGCTGAATCAGTTTCCCAATGTTCTGCTCCCGCTGGTTATAATCGCACTGAGGTGCTGCATTACTGTCCGTTGGAAAAACCACAGCCAATCCAAACCCAAACGACTCTCACCAGAGCTACAACTTGGCTTGTTGTTGGTTTGCAACCATCCAAAAAAGAAAAAACCATTGAAAGTGCTGAGTCAGCCGGATTATGTCCACAGAATCCAGCTCTGTGATTGGCCGGTCTGAGGAGACGTGGGCAGGCCACCGTGGCCTGTTGCTGGGTGATAAGAGGGGATTCTGGGGCGGCGGGCACCGTGTTGACCGAGCTGAGGCCGCGGGGTTAGCATGAGGAGAGGAAAGACAACTCCAAATAGGAGAACAGGGTGTTAGTTGTTCATGCTACAACAGCATGGTGGGCGACTGTTAGCTATGCTAGCTAGGTCTGCATGTTCCATCTTTTGTTCCATCTATGTTCCATCTTTTTGTTTGAGTTGGAGAAACTCAAAAAAGTTGCCATATTTCCCGTAGAAAATGTGATGTCGGTCTGTTTCTCAATTTCTTTTGTCATTTCATTGATTCGATTTTCTGAATGACTTGGTTTGTGTCAGCGTTTCTGAGGTCCTGAAAAGGTCGACAGGTTTGGCTTATGCAGTGTAACCTGAAATCCCTGAGAGTGGCAGCTAAAGCAATGTCACCATTCATATAATCCCCTTTCATGGTGGCTTTCCTTCAGCTGACGCGACATGACATCTGGTTTGGTAGAGCTTATATATACTGGTTCTGTGTTGACTCAAGCGAAACTCCAAACAAACACTGCTTACATCCTGCCAAGTCTGGCTCCCCTACCGTGAGAGTTTAACAAGATTGAACTTTTGCACAAGCATTATGAGTTGACATACACGTACACGTTGCACACATGACCGAGATCCCAAAGTAAGGTATACTTTTGACTGTCACTGATATGCTAACCCTCTCTCCTTCCTTCCATGTAGGAAACGGCCAGCTCAGTGTACCTGGTGATGGAGGTACGTTTGTGCATTGCTTTTTGATCGCAGTTAAGTCACTATCGACTGCTAAATGAGGCAACACAATGGTGACCCACTGATGAAAGACCTTACATTTGCAATATTATGGTTGTTACGAACTAAGGGAACACTTACCACTTATCGCCAAATTAATTATTTGGATAAATGATCACACAATCACAAGGGAGTTTTGCTAATGACTCGGCACATCAGCACCCTTCAGAAGAGCCCTTTGATACTAAGAGATGTGAACTCAGCCTGTGATGTCAGAACACACCTTGGTCCTTTCACTAGATCACATTCACATCCAGGCTGGGACTAGACCCTTTCAGAGAGCTGTCATCGTAGGACCAACACAGGCGTCACTCATAACTCTAATTATGAGTCTGCTCCTTTGATGTACCAGGGCACGGCCAGTAGACTAAACAGGTGAAGATATATCTACTACCAGTGCCCTGGAACATCAGAGGAGCAGACTCATATTTAGTGTTATGAGCGACAGCTGTGTTTTTCCTAGGATGACACCTCTGTGAAAAGAGTCTCTAAGGTCAGCATTGACCATAATCACAAGTTTAACTCTTTAGTTAAGTTGTTCTCTCTTCTGACCCGACCAATTTATTGCGTTTTACTGGCACTAATTTCCTGTTAAATTTGTGTATTTCTAAGATTTCTTTCTCTCTACTTCTAGTACTGCAATGGTGGGGACCTGGCAGACTACTTACACTGTAAGTGGAAATATTTACTGTAGGACCAGAGACTAAGACTTCCCTGATGAACACATTCATGTTGGCAAATATCATGAAATGGGTCATGTTTTCCTTGACCAAAATTATAACATGAGGTATATCAGGTTTCTTATATATAATATTAAT
>OMKX01001660.1:2060-12398 GCA_900302425.1 Brosme brosme
TAAAAATGTTTAAATTTAGTATATTTTTCTCCTGGTCCTTATTTTAAATAGGTCATAAAAATGATCAATAATTATCGATATCGACCGATATGAAACACTTATATCGTGATACGGTTTTCAGCCATATCGCCCAGCCCTAGACCCCACTTGCAGGTATATGTTGCTGAATTCATCTTTTTGGAAATCTAATGGAGCAGTCAAATTCTAAATTTGACTTTTGACTTTGTACCGCTTCGAACAATGATTGAAGCAGGGGTTATTTTCCATATATGGCCAAGCTCTGTAAAGCATTGTCCAAACAAGGACATGTAAAGTGGTCTTAAAAAAAAGATCTGTGCACTTCCGAGCAAGGCCAGACAGAGATACAAATGTTCAAATTGGGTCACCAAAAGCGGTATGAAGGGTGCTCTCACTTGAAGAAGGCGATGAGGAGGTTGACCATCAGAATGTACTGGACGAAGAGGTAGACCGCCTGAAGGAGTGGAGTGAGCCACACGCTGGTGGTACACAGCCTTTTGACCGATGCATCGCTGTTATTGGCACACACTGTGGAGAGTGACTCTTTAGAAATACACACAAACAAAAACATGAAAACATACAAGTGCAACTACACGTACAACCATAAACATGACAATATGCTACATGGATTAAAAATCTCTGTGTGCACTACGTTGCAGATTCAACAGCTCATGAATACCTCACAATTACCGCTGACCTGAGCTTAGCGCACAATGACACTCAATTAATTACAACCGTGATAAAAACACTCAATTAATGACAACAGTGCAGGAAACCTCAGCAGGCCAACACAGGCCTGAGAGCCAGAGCCAGGGCTTTTTGTTCAACCTCAGCTTCACTTGCCCCCCGCCTCCACCAATAAGCTGTGAGACAGTGTGTCCCCGCCTCCACCAATAAGCTGTGAGACAGTGTGTCCCCGCCTCCACCAATAAGCTGTGAGACAGTGTCCGGGTGAGGATAAAGAGTTCAGTCAGGGCGCTGTGGTGGAACCAGAAGCCCCCCCCGCCCCAGAGGGCGGTGTCGGGGTGTGTTGGGGGGAGGCGTGTGAGGGGGGGAGAGAGGCACTACTGGAGAGGTGACGGAGACGATGATTAGGGTCGTGGTGGGTTTGATTTGCACCGGTGCTCTTCTCGAGTGACAAATCAGCGGCCGTGCTGTGGTGAGAAAGGGTTAATAAACTTTTCTTACCAGCGTAGTCAGCCATAATATCTGCATCGTCCTTACCATCGATTTCGTACGCGTATACTTCACCATACATCATCCAGTACGGCTGGAAGAGCACGTCTTTGGCCAGCGTCCAGCTGGGCTCCTCCGAGGGGTAAAGGATAGCTTTCCTCGGAACGCCATAACTCAGAAGGACTATGGCCATGATCACTACGATGTAAAACATGTTGGCCACCTGGGAGAGCACACACACACACAAACCTGAATGCTAAGGGCATCGTTGGGATCACTAGGCACATGAACTTAGAGGCATGAGGCATGCAGGAACATCGGTGATTTAAAATATTATTTGCAATATAAAACATAGCTTTTGAATCAACCGACATCTTATCAGACATTTTATGTTCCACCAAAACATACCAACATATGTGCGTGTATGTATGTACAAATATAAATAAATAACAGACATATGTCCAACACTATGTTGATGAACTAGGTGTGTGGGGATCAAATTCTCCCAGGCCTCACCGTAGAAACACAGTATCTCTTTCAGTGTGCGCGTGCTCAGTGAGAACTCACCATCTTGGCGATCATCATGACGTAGGGTCCTGCCTGCTGGTTGACAGCCAGGATATCGAGAAGGCGCACGTACCAGAACACTATGTTGAGGCAGTACACGGTTCTACCAGGGACAAAGGCGTTGCCCCCGGCCAGCCTCAGGCCGAAGCCCGCGAAGAAGGTGACGATGGCCAGGAAGTCCGACACATTGAAGTAGTCGCTGAACCACACCTTGATCTTCTGACTGATCTTACCGGCTTCCGACATGAACATCTGCAGAAGATACGAAACAATGGTACCATGCAGGTAAAACGCTCACGTTTGGAACATGATATGTATTATTAAGACAATTATCTAGGGGCTTGTGATTTAAAGAAACATACTTCGCGGATTTTCTCCACGGCAGATGTGAATATGTAGAGGATGACCACCCACTCCTGGGGAGACGGCCACTCTGGCATCTTCACCAGGACCACGTATGAGTAGAACATCAGGAAGGCAAGGTAGAACAGCTGGATGGGACACATACACACACACACATTTTTTTCTGGCAGCCATCTTGGGTCCCTTAAAGAATTCCTGTTGTGAAGCAATGGATCATTTATTTTTGGCCTACCAACCTGCCAACCAGCCGAGTAAGCCACCATGTGCCCACAGTTGCGTCCCAGCAGGACCAGTACACTCCCCAGTTGAAGCAGCTTTAAGCTGTTCACATGTAGGCCACACGGTGACTCCATGACTGACTAGCCCTCAGGGGTTTAATATGTCACACAACAGGAAAAACACAGAAGACATACAGACAGAAGACAAATGCCACATGCAACGGTTTGCAGTCTAAAATGGAGATACAATCTAAAGTACATTTGAAACAAATGTTTACTTTGCTTCATTTTCTGTTTGACACAGTTTGGCCCCGTGTCCACAAGTCTGTCGTCTATTCCCTGCAAATCCATGTTCCCCCCCTCTCAATCCTCTCTGTGTGACGGAGGACAGAGTGGGCTGGACTTTATTTAGTTACAACATTACACTTCCAGAAAGTGGGGCTTCCACGCTGGGAAGTATTTTGAGAAGAGGTCGACCCGCGAGTCCAGCAGGGACAGAGCCTCATTGTGGACATCAGCGCTGGCCAACCCAGACTTGACATTTCCACGGGGCCAGAGCACTGAACTAGCAATAGGGCTAGAACGGGGAGGGAGAGATGGGCTACAGGCTGTTATTTTGCTTCTTAACAGAAAGATCAACAAGTTACAAAGTAAATGCTAGTGAGGGAGAATTTGTTGTACAGGCGAGTATAGAGAGATTGCTGTGGATGGATTTTGTTCATAATGTTAGTTTATATTCTTGGTGTAAGGAAAAGGCAGTCTGTGTGATGATGCAGTCTGTGTGATGATGCATTCATCCTCTAAACAACAGCAAGAGTGGAATGAAAAGCGTTGGAGTGGCCATTTATCAAAAACAATCGCATCTTGTTTGCAGCCAAGCCGACGATCTGGTGAACAACCGTTTTTAACATTAACTACTTGCACGCCGTGCAAGTAATGAAAACAAAATACACTTCAGTCCACTGAATGCAACATCAATTATGCAAGAATCTGTAAAAAACTAAACATGAAATGCTTGGTCCATTTGCCTACTGCCACACATCCTACTGAACTTTAAATTCAAAACTCAGTCAAGATGCCTCCTCTGGCAGTGTACCCTGCGATTCATCTTCATCAACATGTTAATAACAATGCTCTTCAGGGATTGTGAGCCTGTGTCTTCAGTTCAGAGCAGACCGTACAGGGCTTAGTGTGGGAACGCTTGGCTGATTCGGAGAGTCAGAGTCAGTGGACCCTGACATACAACCACTTGGAATGGAGCGGTCTTAACACCCACATCTCACCAACAAGTCGCCTTTAAATGCTGCCTGAAGCGATATCATCAGTTTTAAGATCAGGTCTGAGGTACAGCGGTTCCAGATAACCCTTGTGATCGGCACTTTATGTGGACTTGGCAGTTTCAGTGATGCTATCAGCACATCTTAGCACGACCCTGGCCGGAAAGGCAACCAATTTCCCTCTCAATGATGCCTGGAATCAGCCCTGGGCATGAATATGTGCTCATGTGTGGCATGTGATGGGGAAGAGACAAGTCACATGGACCGTGGGAGCGTTTATGGAGTGGTGCATTTAAATACATTCTGAATAAACCCTGTGGCTCATTGTCACACATCAAGTAAAAACACAGGAAATGTACCAACATTTGCTGCTTATATCTTCAGAAAGGCAAATGCTTCAGTTTTTCCCTTACCTTGATTTATTTGTGGCGGCCCTCCACAATATCAACAATGACCGCCACATATTGACCTTCTGTTTCGTGATATTAAAATGGGTAAAATTGTTTTCTATAGTAAAGCTGCTCAAAGCGCATTGATTGGCTCAGACCCTCCTTTGAACTCTGAGTCAAACATCATGCACGGCACAAAGGATTGTTGCTGGCAGTTACTATTGTAACAGTACATTATGGTTAGCGCATAGTACCAAAACTCTTATCAAATACACGGTCTGAATCTCAATCAGAAAAATGGTTCGCAATATGTACCACCAATGTAAACATGTCAAAAGTCAGTTTTACCTGTATTATAAACAGTCTATGTTAAGTCAGTTTAACTTGTATTTTATACAGTCTTTGTTAAGTCAGTTTAACCTGTATTATATATCGCCTATGTTAAGTCAGTTTAACCAGTATTATATACAGCCTATGTTAAGTCAGTTTCACCTGTATTATATACAGTCTCTGTGCGGTACACCCTCACCAGAGCTCCACTGGCCAGACAGTTCTTTACCTGCTTATTACTGATGCAGAGCCGCAGGATACACTTTGAAAAAGCAATTTGAATTCATTAGGAACATTTTTAAACGGGATACATATTTAGTTGAATTGTGTTTCAGTAAGGCTAATCAAATTATTTGGGAAAAACTGTTTTTGGTTGCTTTCCACTGACCAATATCATAAAATAAAACGTTACTTGGTTGCCTGTCAGCAAAAGCCCATTAAGACCCGCTCTGGTATCTTGATGTGTCGGGCAGTCGCAATTTCACTGACAAAAGCTTATTTTACGAAACAGGCTTAAGTTAGTTTAGTGTCAGAGAAGTTTTCCGTGTACGTTTATCGCCTAGTATATCCTAGTTGTGCCGGGACTAGCTTGCAGCGAGCAGCGTGCGTACCGTGTTGGACCAGAACTTGACGATGGGGGCGTGGTAGAAGGCGTAGATCTTTCTGGTGAGGGGCAGCTTCCTGCACCGCACGTGGGTCTCAGTGTCGTTCTTCACCTCCGTCTGATCATGTGACCTGGCTTCTTTAAACACGTCCTGAACATAGGGGGGGAGGGGGGAATAAGTTAGGAGGAGAACGGGACATTATGGGGAAAATAAAATAAAGAAAATCCGTATCAAAAAAGTACAGCAGGTAAGAAGAGAAGGGAGGCGGGACGCCCACCATTTGAATGTCGTCGGCCATGTTGTGGAAGTTGTGTTCGCTGTCCTCCATGGTCATCTGGTGGTCGTCCTGGCTCTGAGGGATGTGGGCCATCTCCGCCTTGGACTTGTACTCCAAGAGCAGGATGGCAGGAGGGACCAACATACTCAGAATCACCTACAGAACCACACACACACTTGGGTATAGCTGTACATGTGAACTCCACGTTCGATGGTTAAGATGTGTAATGCAGTGTTCAGACCAGGCAGTAAAAGGGAATCTTGGGTAAGTTGGATAACACTTGACAGCTACGCATGCAGGCCTGACTACATTTAACCCTGAGGACCCAAGCAGGGTTCACATGCATGCGTTGAAGCGTGTGAGTGTGTATTGTGGTGTGTTGATGTCTTGTAGCTAACCCCTCTGAGAGCAGAGTTGCAGCTACCTTGTACCAGGAGTTCTTTCGCATGTTGAGCCTCCCCATCCACATGTCCGACAGCAGCATCTGAGTGCAGGTGTGAGCCACGAAGGGCCGCAGGTGCGAGGAGACGGCCAGCTTCAGGCAGGTGGAGTTGCTCCAATTCTTCAGCTCGTAGGTGAGCAGCTTCATGGCCATGGTCTCGTCCTGCCGGAACGACTCCTCCAGCAGGTCCACCGCCAGAGTACCAAACTCACTGCAGGAGGACAAATGTAATAAAATGTTCAAATGTAATACCTTCCAATAGGGCGAGCCTAGTTATACATACATTTATTCATTGATTGATGCTTCAATGAGCTTCGACAAATGCATTCGTCAAGTCACGATCCTTTTGCAAAACCCTGTCATCCCAATCAATGGAGCCAATTGTGAGCCGCCTAGCGGTTAGTCAGAAGCTGAACCAAGAGAAACAACGGTGCCCTACTTGGAGTATTCCTTGAGCTCCTCAGAGGTGTCGTCCACCAGGTCGCTCTTCTTGGCCTCAAAGCACATGGAGCGGCAGAGCTTGCAGGCCACCAGAGCCTTGGCCATGTTCTCCTCTCCATGCTGCCAGAAGAACAGTGCCATCTTCTGCCTCTTCATCAGCACCGCCCACACCAGCAGCTCGTTGAAGGGGTAGGGGAAGCGCCGCGTCTCGGGGTCGTCGATGTCCACCATCTCCTCCTTGCTTCTCTTCTTGTTCTGCTCTGTGGAAGCTTCCGGCTGCAGGGAAGGAGGTCCATTCAAATACGTGCTATAGATCCTCATTACATAGTCATTGTATAGATGTGGGTCAGCCGTTTCTAGCTTCTAAACTCAAGCTCATTTCATTCATAGCTTAGCTTGTAAGTGCTTACCTTAGGTTTGTATGGCTGTGCGGTCTTGATGAAGTGGCTATGTCTGGTCTTCTCCTTCTTGTCTGCCTGGATGCTGAAGGTTTCGTGGTTGTTTCTCAGGTGAGAGCCGGACCCTGCCATGTGGCGACCCGATCTCTGAGAAACACACACACACACACATTAGTGACACTAACCGTCGACGTCAATCCCAGGCTGTTGAACAACATGCTATTGCAGTGAAACAACACAAAGTCTCAAAGGGTCAATGGTTAGGGCACATGTTATCATCTTAAAAGGTGCAGTGTGTAGTATTTAATGGCATCTAGCCAACCAACCAACTAAATAACCCCCCCCCCCCACACACACCTCAACCTCTCCCTTTGTCATTATCTACAATAGCATTAAGTGTCAAGTGATGAGGTTCCATGATCATTTTATTATTGCATGTAGTTATTGATTTTGTAAAACTATGGGTCATAACTATATGTAAGATTGTGATTATGATTAAAGGTGTATAACGCGTCCTCTCCAGTGTTGTGTGTCTGTTATGGGCTGCTGTAGAAACATGGAGGGCTCCGTGATAGGGGACCCGCTCTCTATGTAGATATAAGGGGCTCACTTTAAGATTTTACACGCATATGCCATGTCCAACTTATTGCACAATGTCATGTCATCCGCATGAAACAACATTGCATACAATAATAAATCAACTTTACAGGGCCGACTGGCAATCTATATTAACTGGAGGTTGATAGGGAGGATGTAAGAGAGTTCCCAGGACTTTAACTTTTTAGCTTAAAGTTCAACCTACCCTGTTGCTTCCATGCAGGCTGTTGTAAATGGTCCGGAAGCGTTTCCTGGTATAGTTGCACCTGTAAGTCCCGCCCATTAGGAACTCAATTACCAGGCCCACGTCAATCAAGGTGATCTTATAGTTTGGGGGCAGATTACCCTGGAAGAAAGAAATCACAGCCACAAACCACAATGAGCAATGACGCAACCCTACTGAATCAATGCTTGAAACGTGCATATGATCCTACCTGTTTAACATCCCTGACCAGGTGGAGCAACGTGGGATTGTTCGAAGGCTGTTTCTATAGAGACAAATATGAACAAACACAACATACGTGTTATGGGAAGCCAAGGAATTGAGTGTGTGAGCAAATGAGTGAGTGAGTGATTGTGTAAATTAATGAGTGAATGTGTGTGAGTAAATGAGGGAGTGAGAGTGAGTGAGTGAGTTACCGTGTTGTAGAGCTCCTCCAACCTTTGGATGGTGAGGAAACGGTGCAAGCTGACCCCGTTTTCGATGAGCAGCTTCACAAAGTCAACCCTGTCCATCACCAACGCGTCCAGCATGGCCTGTTCCAGAGAACCCACCTACACACACGCACACGCACACACACACACACACACACACACACACACACACACACACACACACACACACACACACACACGTATCATTTCTATTCAATTTAAACCTATGCAGTAGATAATTTACATGGCAAAATACAATAATCGAGTCAAAATAACTTGAATCCTTATTAATATGAAAAACAATAAGATTACAGACAGGACAAACCAAAAGGGATCATTAATCGCATTGACGTTTGATCAAGAGCCAGGGTTTCTTCATTGTAAATCACTAGCACTGAGGGGCTACAGAAAGGCTATCCTGATGAGGGCTCACATTACAATCACACAAACTGCTCCGTGGCAGATGGCCAGGTCTGCTCCCTGGCTCGTCCAACCAGATGCTTGATCCAGCCGTCTAAAGGCTGCTGTGGAGTTAAGCTAAATCAATTAACCCCCGAGACTAACACACACACACACACACGCACAGGCACACGCACACACGCACGTACCAGGAGCTGCTGTCCGTACACAAAGACATGGTTCTTGGCGATGTCTACGCGGTCCCAGGCCAGAGTCAGGACAAGCTGATCGAAAGCTAATGCATTTGTTCCTGGTTAAAAAAGAACAAATAAGAATTACAAACAGCAGAAGCAATGGATCAGTATTGCAACAGTCCTCCACCTGGGTAGTTAAGAGCACACGGCCACAAACCAAGTGCAGTAACAAGGAAACGTCTTGCCACATTGTAGTTATTTTCAATAACCGTAATTTCTCTTTAAAGGGGAATTGAACTCTAGCCATTCTAGCCTGTTGTCATGGGTAATGTATTTCTATTTTGCATTTTACATCAGAAAAAAACGAAATTTGCATTATTTTGATAAATTAGATACAATTGTGTGTTGAAGCAGAATTTTCGGGACTATTTTGATGGACTCATTTAACCAGAATGCACTGCGCGAAACTTGCCAAGACTGAACTTGAAGGTGGCAGACGAAGAACCCAACTCCGTTGTTCCCTCCGTTGCCTTACTTCATCGGTAGAATATACTGGCTCAAATAAATAGCCTTCAAATTCCTCAGCGTTAGGCTCCTCAGCAACAAAAAAATCGCGTTCGCTATCGGTATGGTCCATCATTTTCTTTGTTTATGTCTGTTGTTTGTGAGGCTCACCTGCTTTGGCTAGTTAGTAGCTGTCAGTGTCAACCAAAGAGCGCTATCATCTGTACTGTCAATCATCTCGCCTCAAGATCCGCCCCCATTCAGAACTTGTAGTCCTTCATTTTTCTTCCGGTGATTTGATGACGCGTCAAATTTAATTTGATGACGCGTCAAATCACCGTTAGTGTAGCAGTGAAAAGATTTACTTTTTAATATGGAGTTAGTAAATTCAATGGCAGCAAAATCACCTATAAATATATGATGAAATATAGTGTTGGAGCACAATGTTGTTTTAGGGGTGAATCCCACTTTAAATGCCCCCTTTTCAAAATTACCACAAAAGCATACATTTTATTTCAATCATTGACAAAACATTTTTGTTGTTCTTGTCATAAAAAAGGTATCTTTCTAGTATGATCCTATTGCCAACCGGTCTGCAAACAGAATCCATAGCGAGTTCTAGCATCGTAGTTCTACAAGCAAGACAGGGCTTCATGTTTAGAGCCGTGTTTGGCTTTTGAAACGGATACGGTTTGGCATTGAAACCTCCGTGTGTCTTTGGGGGGTTCAGCAGAGGATGAGTTACTGTTTGACCAAGATCAGATCTCTATGTGAAATATGTGGTTCTGTATGGGCGTGGCTGATCATCTCCTCTGGGAAAGTCTCCTGGTTGACCAGTTCCTCAACCAGATCCAGCATTTTGGTTTCAGTCTCTCCCTCACCCAAGAAACCACTCAAATGTCATCATTCACAAAATAAAAATAACTATAAAAAGACATAAAACAAAAAGCCTGTTCTATTTTTGCAATACAGCTTGAAGAAAAGCATTTTGTTGTTTGCACAAAACGTAGACCACATAATCCTGGTGAAGCACTCTCTCTCCCTCTCTCTCTCCCACTCTCTCTCTCTCTCTCTCTCTCTCAACCAAAAGTAAAATAAGCTAAACGACCAGAGGAAAAACAGGCTCAACTTGATCTCTTTGTCCACACTAAGAGGAGTACATGGGGAGGGAGTGGGGGCCCAGTTGTGTTCTCCAAAGATCTCTATAGCAGTATGAAAACACAGAGGCCCTCTCTCCGTACGACGCCAACAGGTCAGAGCATAGCATGGCGTCCTGGGGGCCTAGCATGGGGTCCTGGGGGCCTAGCATGGCGTCCTAGCATGGGGTCCTTGGGCCTAGCATGGGGTCTAGGGGGGCCTAGCATGGGGTCTTGGGGGCCTAGCATGGGGGCCTAGCATGTCTTCCTAGCATGGCGTCCTGGGGGCCAAGCATGGGGTCTTGGGGGCCTAGCATGGGGTCGTGGGGGCCTAGCATGGGGTCTTGGGGTCT
>OMKX01001663.1:0-15235 GCA_900302425.1 Brosme brosme
TGTATGCAGATCGATCAGTGGTGAAGGATACAATTGATCACATTGATTGATCTCTTATTCATGCTACACACGGTTTACACACACACACACACACACACACACACACACACACACACACACACACACACACACACACACACACACACACACACACACACACACACACATTTCACAAGTACAAAGGCTGGAGAAATTAAACAAATAACACATTATAAGGCTTACCATAGTGGAATCATTTTGGAATTACTTTTTTAAATACACAGGTAAACTAAACTAAACTTTTTTTTAAATACACAGGCAAACCCAACTATAAAGTCTGACATTGCAAACCAACATGAGCTCGCCGATTCGTCTGGGTCCCAGGCTAGTAAGTAGTAGTAGTAGTAGTAGTAGTGAGTAGTTTCATCTACTGAGTAATCTGAATTAAAAGATACACAATTTACTTCAGTTAAAATCATGTGCATAAATGATCAGCCCTATGAATAAAAAAAACTTTGTAGAAAAGGTATTGCAAAAGGTTTTTAGTTCGGACATGGTTGGAGGCCGATCTGTTGCAAAATAAATATGACGTAACATTTGCAGCTACACTGTCATCCTAAATGATGCAACACAATGCCAGCATGAGCATAAGTATTGTCATCCGTGTATAATGCTGTGGACTGCTCGAAGACGAAGCACCACATTTAATTTCATATAATTATTATTTGAGAGTTATAACTTATTTTTTTAACTAATCATCTCAATTCTAAAACAGATGCCTCATTTTGCTCCATGCAGGTTCAATGTTGAAATATTGTTGAAAGGAAACATGTTTTCTCTATGCGTTGAAAAAATAATCAGTGCAACGTATCTGTGCTCATTTAAAACGACGCGAGGCGATAGTTATTGTTTGCCTAAATTCCCACTTGCTTCAAGATATCCCATCTCTTATCATCAATTGAATGGTGGTGCTCTCTACTGCTGGTCGCTTGGAATTACAAGCTTCAAGTCAGCCCAATGTGGTCCATTACCATAGCTGTATTAGACCCCTGAACAAACCTTCTGAAGGTATTATAAGAACAGTGGGTTCATTATACATGTTGAATACAAAGATCAATTAAATTAACAAATGTATATAACTTGAATGTTGGTTAAATTCGTTAGACTTTTGACCTAGGCGGAGGTAAAATGTTAAGTTCTGTTTTTGTCATGAGTATGATGCATTGTAGTCGACCACAATGCCTTATATACAGCTCTGCCCTTTGGCTAAGAACACGTGTACTATATATTCTTATTAGTTTAATATCTGATACGTCTCCTGATACGGGGACCATATATTAGATAGATTTTTGGACTTGGGAGATGGAAAAAGGGTTTGCTCCGTCCACTCGACGCATCACCTGGTATTGCAGTACCCCCAGGGGAAAAAAGAAAAAGACAGCACATGCAGTAAATGCAAGAAAAAGAAAGCGAAACTGTAAAGGCGTTCTCAATAGGCCAACTCATCAAGCACGTTTACGCTGCGCATCGATGTTGCAGGTATGCCTACATTGACTTCACAATAAATAAATAAAACATATTTCAGCATTAAAAAACAACAACAGCAAAGACACCAATAAGAAGACGAATTATGTCTGATATATTTATACATTTTCATCTACTGTACATTGCATGGTCCTTGGTTTTCCATCAGTGCACGGAATTTGCTCAGGCATTATGTGGTGCGTAACCTTTATTGTGAAATATAAGGGAAGTAAGTACACGCTGATGCTGAGAAGGAACTTATTCTTCTTCACAACATAATGGACTGGAATGAAGATAAAAATGTAAGTTAATATCGAGATATTCTGTTGTTGAGAGTAAATACGTGATTTTGTAGTAATAATGTTGATACTGCGTATCTGCGTATAACCCTCTGTTTAGCAAATTGTGAGCAGCAGCTAGCTTGTTCAAATATTAGCCAACCTGTCTACCTGAGACGGACCAGTCAGCATCTTTGAACAGGCTCATAGACTTAAGACAGTTTATAGACATTATTTTATACCCTTTGTTTTCTGAAATTACCAATAAACAGCAAAATGGTCTGCTTAACTCGTTTTATATTTAATTCGTCAACGGTTTGGGTCAAACTTGTTTGACCTGTCTGATCGACATTTATGGCATCTAACGCCAAAGTACGTCCCGGAAGTGCTATTTCAAGCATCCACAGTATCCACAGTAGTTTAGATAGCTTTCGTAATCTACAAAAATACTTTTCTTCTCCTACAAAGTCCCTGGCAGTTATCTAATATTAGGTACATCAAAAAACGTCAAAAAACGTTTTTTTTTACATTTATATTATATAAATGTCTATCAGGCCTGATAGAGTTCAGGCGTGGTGCCTGAATTCAGGCTTGAGCTCGGCCATGTATGTTGTCAAGAAAAGTGAAAATAGGTGAGCGGTGCCTTTTAAAATGTCTAGTCAACACGTCAACCTACCTGACCTTTTGATTGACTTGTCTGCCACCAACTAGGCGTAGTCTATATAATGAAGTCTTTTACCTTTGTATGTTTGCACTGAGGATGGTCTGAATAGGACTGAAAACGTTTTGCACGCACTTTGGGTATCACTTTACACTTTTATGCAATAACAACTTATTGTTGCATCGGCTACATGGTGTGCGAGTTCCGCTCCTTTTATTGTTGTCAAGAACGGCAATTCTCTATGGTGTCTTCGAATGTATTTGATAATTTCAGGCACAGATAATTTCACTTCCTATCAGCCCTGCATATGGTGTTCTGTCAGGATTATTGCAACACGACAGGCATAGCTGATGATCAGGAACTTTTACACTTTTGAAAACATATAAAACTACATCCTGCCATTGAATAGTCACACTAAAAAATACATTTAAGTATTTTGCTTCTGTTTAAAGACCTAGTAAGCATGCTAATAGTCAAAATTGGTGATACAAAGTCCTGACAATATGCAGAAACGATTCACTTCTTAGTGTCGCATATTCATTCATTTGTATTCTTTATTTCTTCCAGAGTCACAATCACATGGATGGTGAATGTGGACATGGTCATGGACGTGGGCACTCACACAGTCATGGACCCAGAATGCCGGGATATGGCCCACCGTTTCCCGGCAAGAATTTTCCTGGACAATTTGGCAAAAACTCTGATCAGATCATGAACACTGCTCCCCGGTCCCACATGGATGAGAGCGGTAGTTGGGACATTGTCAAGGCCACACAGTAAGATGAGACCCAGTTAACTTCATAATGTAGCTACAGTAAGACTGAACCTGGTAAGGTATAATGTAATATGTAACTACAGTCAGACGGAACCTGTTAATGTCATACTTTGGCTATACAGTATGAAGAGATTAACCTCTATCCCCATCCTCTGTATGTTCTCTTAAGAATTTATATTTACTGTTGATTTCGGTGGTCATTTATACGTGCAGAACACCTGTATTGTTTTAGTGTCTTTGTGAGTGTAAAGCCCAAGAATAATATGAAAGGCTCACTCAAAGCTGACTGTGTGCTTTTACAGATTTATGTGAGTGTATTGCTGCATACCACAGCTAACTGAGGAGTAAGCCTCATCTACTGAGTAATCTGAGTGTGGGTGCAGCAGAGCAAAGGTCTCTATTGTTGTAAAACTAGGGGAACTCTACATGTATTTCCAAATGTCAGGTATATTTCCCTATTAATAAAGGTTCTTGTTTGACAACTTATCACAATTAAGACGAGTATATTCTATTTGATGCATTTTGAGGCTGAATGAGAAATGAGTTAACTAGACTCGCAACGGCGAGTGCTTTTAGTTTTTTCACCATGGGGTCTAATTTTGACACGCTCCACAACAGCTGTAGGCCGAAAAATGTGTTCAATTGTTCAACGTTCAACGGATTTCACTACAGTAAGCTGTATAGTAAATTAGAGCATCACTTGTCTTCTACAATAAATAAATTATTGTTCCATAATAATACACGTTTTGTTATTTTTATCAAGTTAAAAATAAAAAGTCGCGCGAACGCTAAATAGGCCTCAACTAGTTTTGCAGAGACAGCCTTTCAATGGTGACGTTGTGCAAATGAACAATCAAGGCTGAGGCTAGGCTTCAACCAATTGAAGCACTGAAATAGTAATGACGGCTTGGGAGTCCCCTGAGCGATCACACTTTCAGGGTGCGTCATGTATGCACATTTTTCAGGTTCTATCGATCCGAGATTGAGTGAAGTGCTTTCAACCTGCTACTTGAAACAAGCCCCAGGTATCGCAGGTAATGGTGTTTGTTTGTTTTAGGTTTGGGGTCTTGGAGCGCTGTAAGGAGTTGGTCGAGGCAGGATATGACGTCAGGCAGCCTGATAAGGAGAACGTCACCCTCCTGCACTGGGCTGCCATCAATAACCGTTCAGACCTGGTCAAGTAAGATATGGGAAAATATTAGGAGTAATAAATACTATGCCCATAGGAAATGCTGCACTTCTCATCAAAGTGGATGTAATGTAACTCTAAATGTGCTTTACCTTTCATGTAGTTTAGACTTAAGTTTCACACCTCTCAGTTATTTTTAATGATATAGTTGATTCAAATGTTACTTCTGTTAAAGTCTACACTAAAGGTTAATCTACAAGTCTGCTGTATATTTAAATGCAAAACGATAACTACAGAAAGTACGATAAAGCACTGACCTTTAGCTTCACGAACACTGATGCACCACAAAACAAATGAAGACCACTTAGGGACCACTACGATACACTTGCATACCAAAGGCCGAGGAAAACTCCAATAATAATGGTTGGAAAATGTTATGCCGTAGACAGTGACCCATTCATCTTCTGTATCATTCTTGTTTTTTGGCAGGTATTACATGTCTAAGGGCGCCATCGTAGACCAACTTGGTGGGGATCTGAGCTCTACCCCTCTTCAGTGGGCCATAAGGTGAATATGACCTGGATAGGCCTAATAGCTCTGTGTGTAATAGGCTGTGTTTGGTCCCCTTTATTTTTTCTCCTGAGGAATAAACTGAAGCGGGAATTCTGTGAGTTACACTGGTGTTTTTAAAGTACGGTCTTACCATCCGCTATGCTTGTTACCAGGCAAGGTCACCTCCCCATGGTGATCGAGCTGCTGAGACATGGAGCAGATCCTTCCATAGCCGACGGAGAGGGCTACCGCAGCCTTCACCTGGCTATCCTCTACCAACATTTGGCCGTAGCAGCCTATCTCATGGCCAAAGGGCAGGTCTGTCCATCACATCTCTCTGTTATGCTCTGCTCTCTCAAATGCTGTTATCTTAAATATTCACTTTTTGATGATGACTCTGTGTATTTGATGTTGAGCAACTATCTCCTGCTTTGCTTGTTTTTTTTATTTCAGGAAGTCGACAGTCCCGACTGCAATGGACAAACACCGCTGATGTTGGCAGCCCAGAAAATCATTGGGTAAACCCCTTTCCCCACCCATGCTGTTCTTTTTGAATACGCTTATGCTTTGGTGCTATTTGATGCCGGCCATTTCCTTTTGGGAGCTCAAGGTTATAGACCTCATTGATGGGAAGACGTGTGTACGATTGATATTATTGATCTGACAATGGGGGTCGCGTCAAACAAAAAACCGCCTCTCTCTCTCTCCGTTTCCAGGCCGGAGCCCACCAACTTCCTGATCAAGAACAACGCCTCGCTCAGCAGCGTGGACAAAGTGAACAGGAACACGGCGCTGCACTGCGCCGTGCTGGCAGGAAACGTAGACGCCGCTGACATCCTGCTGGAAGCCGGTGCCAGCCTGGACGCCGAGAACATCAATGTAAATCTCTCGCACGGCGTCACCTGCCGACCCATGCATTCCCTTCAGACACACGTGTTTTTGACGCAATAGCTCACTATGACTGAGTGCCAATACAGTTATTGTTATTTTTTATAATAGGAGCAGCGATCGTTGTGATGTGGTTATGATGACGAGGGTTTAATGCTAGCAAATATTGGGTTTCGTGTTATGTTTTCGATGATGTATCCATGCTGCAATTTTGAATTCGTTCCTTCTTTGCACGCGGGTCAACTCTTTGTCCTCAGGGCCACACACCCATTGACCTGGCCCACCAGGTGAACAGCCCCCTGCTGGTCCATATGCTGGGCCATGTGAAGCAGGAGAGGATTCGCTCCAACTCGCGCTGCGTGCGCGTGCTCAGCAAATACAGGGTAAGGAGGATGAAAACCTTCATCACCAAACCACTACCACCACAGCCCCTGCAAATTCCTCATCAAATAATTGCGCATTTATGGGACATCCAAGTTGCTGATCTTGAATTGGGATTCTGCTGTGCTTTCATCAAACTTGAGATGAGATTGGAATGAAAACCGTTTGGACATTGTGTCCATGTCCTGTCAGATGTTCATGCAGTTTGTGTTCTGCGTGGCGCTGTACGGGTGCGTGGGCGCCATCGCCGACTTGAACACGGAGTCGTGGTTGCTGAAAGGAGCCCTGCTGGCAGGCGTCTGTGGCGCAGTGAACCTCATGTGCAGGTTAGAGGATTTCTGTATTTTAAGATATGTTATAATGATGGTAACAACAAATATGTATGTAGTGACAACAAATATGCATATTGATATATACATATTTATATTGATATTAATTGTTGCTATTATTATTCATCGTCATAAAAATCTCCTGAGGTGTACGCCAACATCAGTTCTGCTTGCTTTGCCACCATGCAGTCTCATCTACGTCTTTTTGCCTGTGAATTCAGCCCCAATCTAGTACTCCCTCTGGTGCAATTCAGATGTACTGCATGCAAAATGCAAGTGGTGTGTGCATTGTATACTTCAACTGCCGAAACACAATGAAACGTCCACCATCAAATCACCTTTTTGTTTGCATCTGGTCAGGAAGCTGCCCAATTCTGCCTTCACGGCTGGCATGCCGCCGGCTGCCCTCCTCGCTTCAATCTTCTGGTTTCTGGTCACCTGGTGCATGTGGTTCCTGCCAGATATCCTTCCATCACAGACTACTTCTATAGTCCAACCTCAACACCACATGACACTACACACATTTGATCTAGCATTGTATGCTCTGAATCGACTGGTTAAACCAAACAGATTCATTTTAAAGACGAGCTTATGCCATTGGAATGCACTCTTGGGGACTTTTTGAGTTCCCAAGTCGTGTCGTTCTTGGTGGAGGTTTTTCCTTGACCGCGGAGTCACATGGTGCCAGCGCCGCCATACAGGTTCTCTTCACGCTGAACACCATCACCCTGCTGTACTTCTACCTCCGCACGTGCAGAACAGACCCGGGTGTTGTCCGAGCAACAGAGGAGGAGAAGAAAATGGTAGGCCCCTTGCTAAGATAGTTTTTTTGTTTCTTCTTCTTCATTCACAAAACTGAGGAAATATAGTAATAAGTATTTTGTATTCCAATGCGGGCAGAATGTGCTGATGTTGGCTGAGGCGGGTTTCCTCGACCCAAGGATTTTCTGCACCTCTTGTATGGTGAGTCTTTGCACAAACCTTCGCCACTGCTCATTTACTTTTGAAAAACACTTCATTTAAACAGTGTATTTCTTAGACTTTAAAATGATGGGGCACTTTTCAATCCAGAAACAAAAAGTCAAGATTTGTTTACCTTCGTACAGATTAAGAAGCCAATGAGAGCCAACCACTGCTTCAGCTGTGACGCTTGTGTCGCCAAGCAGGATCATCACTCCATATGGACCAACAACTGCATAGGTGAGACGCACCTCCTTCCACACAGGTTTCCGCTTCAGTGCTTCTCTAGAATAATCTGAGTCGTAACGTCGCCTCACACTCCGCCCACCAGGTGCTCGGAACCACCGATTCTTTGTTCTCTTCGTGGCGGCCCTCGTGATGATGGGAGCATGGATGTTCTACGGTTGTTTCGTGTGTAAGTGACACTCGTATCCCCCCTGAATCGGTTTCCATTGCACTCAGTGGTTCCCAACCAGTGGGCTTCGAGGCAAGGCTAGAGGGTAGTAAAGTAGTTTCTGTTTACAATATAATTAGTACCTAATAACACATCCTAGTATAAGGTGGGATATTTTGTATCCTCATTTCCCTACAACTTCCCAAAACGAAGTAGTTGTACCTTGAATTTCTGATTGGGTCGGTTGGGGAACCACTAAGTCAGTGCACATTTGCTTTCTTTTGATCTACAATAGTTTTACAATGTGTGTGCGTGTGTGTCTTCAGACTGGTCCAAGCACTGCTCGCTGCACTACCAGGAGCAGGGCCTGTGGGGCGTGCTGACGGCCCTGGTGACCTGCTCTCCCTGGGTGCTCAGCATCTTCTGCCTGGCCTTCTACCACACCACCTGGTCCTCCGTGATACTGCTGCTCCAGCTCCACCAGGTCTGTGTGTGTGCGCGGCACTACTCCTTTTGTGTTCAGTCTTAAGACAACCTATTTTTTGCGAGACCAAGGGGGATTTCCCACTGTTCTGATCTTCAATCACTTTTTCGCATTGTTTGCCAGGCCCAAAGGAAACTGGAAGCTTCATTGTTGATTTGTTATTTTTGTGTTATATTTGGCCAGATTGCTTTCCTGGGCCTGACAACAGCAGAGAGAATCAACCTGATGCACCATCAGAAAAAGCTCCCAAACTCCTCTCTGAGACAAAACCCTTACAAGTAAGCTCCGTTGCCGCAACAGGAATCCTTCTCGTCCTTTTTAAGGGTCTTGTTGTCATCCTACCTTTCTGTTCCCCACCTCAACAGCATGGGCATCGTGAGGAACCTGGCCTCCTTCTTCCAGCTGCGCTGCTGCGGCTTCTTCAAGCCTACCGTTACTGACTGGACCCAGCAGGGCCCTTTCGGCCGTGACCTGACCCGCTTTGGCCCGCCTGATACGGTTTGAAAGGCCCCACACATCTCCTCTCTCTGGGGAGGCTCAAACTGACTGTGAGCTAGACCGGAAGCACAATGCTAATTTATATACAGTATAGATAAAGACATACAGTCATATAAACGATATACGTGTTTCTTAGTCTTTCCCGGCAGGAGGAACCACTATAAAGGGAGAAGGTACTAGTAGGACCCGTCATTTTTTTCAAGTCGCTTTTTCAGTCGCTCTTTATACAGAATGCTGTTGCCTTATACTTGACTTGTACTGGAGGTGAGAGAGAAACGTTTGACCGTTGGGTGAAGTGAGTCAGCCTTTAGCGTCCTAGCTAATATTTGAAGTTTCTATTTGTTTTTTTATATACATATATGTAAAAAATAGTCAACCTATTTTTCTATCATTGTTTTGAAGTATCAATCTTTTAAATGTACATTTGCCACTTTTGTAAGAGACGCATGTGTTTGTTATTGAATGACCACTAAGGTGCAAATGTTAGGTCTTTTTTTATCTTCTATTTGACTGGCTCTATAAAGAAACTCAATGTCTGTCGATTTCAAAGCCGGTATTCTTTACGCTTTACATATGGCCTTTTTCCATTGGCCCTTCTTGCCGTGACGAGTCAAACCTGGCCGCGCTGATTTGCATTTCTATTCCCAGTTCAAACGCACCAGGCCAATGCTCGCACGACCTCCAAAGCGAGTTGTGGTGACGTCAGCCCTGGTTACTGTTTGGAACGATAAGTTGTCTCTCAAATTGCAGAAATATAGACCTATAAAACTACAATAATTGCGTTCTCTATTATTCATTCTTCCTATAACTATGTATGCCTAATTAAAAATGGTAATGATGGAAGTGCACCGCCGTGATTTTAGTTTGACAATTTTACCTTGCAAAACATAATAGCAATCGAAATAGGACAGATTTCTTTGAGACTAGTCTTGGTCTTAAGACTGGACATTGGACAATATTTCACACTATCAGATTGCTGCTATTGATATTCAACACGTCTTTTCTCTAATATCAAGGACATCGCGTAGCATTTTAAGCATTGTCCAATGTGTAAACAAGACTAATCTGAAATAAATCGTCTCTCAATGAGCTATAGAGAATAGGAAGCAAACAGGGGGAATGGGCCTATTGGATGTCAAACTAAATTCATCATTGTTGATATAATATAAATAATATAAAATATAATAAAAACCAAAAATAGGAAATGTCTCTGAAACTAATCAATCAAACTTTACCGTACGCTATAATATTAGACTAAATAGGCTAGAATAATTGTATTGTTGTTGGGTCATCGACTTAAGACAAACGCATCATCATTTACAACACACCTTCAAGCGGGTAGCCCTATTGTAATGGAGATTCAAATCCCAGCAGCGCCGAGTCAAACCAGGCCAGTATAGTATAATGGAAAAAGGCCATTCGTCTACTGATGCGCTGGAAGGATGTGACGCAAATGGCTCACGTCACGTTTTAATCTCAACAATGAAGGACAACTTCTCTCTCAGCAGCCTTAATTATCAATAAGTCACTAGTCACTAAATCCCCTTTCACATTTAGTGAATTAAAGTAAATTACTGGGATAACATTTCAGGCATGGCGAGTGATTTTCCCTATTCACACATGCAGCAACGTTCTGGAAGATTTGCGTCTTGCACCCTTACACACATGGCATAGCAATGCCAGATTAGATTGACCATGTGACAGTCCAGCAGATGGTGGTAATGAAACACTTATGGATAGCAGCAGCCATAAACTCGCAGACTGAGACAAGCTCCCTTATTTCGGAACCAGTCCAGTATCCAGCCATTCTTGAAAAAAGGAGCTTGTTTGCAAACAAAATAAGTTGTATTGATGTTGATATCGGATCACCCGAAAAGCATTCCCGCCTTAAGATACAGTCGCGGATTAAAATACGTCCTCAGCGGAGTCTTGTTATTGGTTCGCTCTACATGAAGGCGTCTTACGTCAGATGGACGTAAGAGACTTGCTAGGTATTGAGCAGTTCCATCCCTGTTCCCATTCAAACATGACCCCATGCAGGAAATCTTCTGGAATTTTGTGTGATGTGTGAAAGGGGCTTAATAAACCACTAGTCTTTCGTGCTTAATATTGTCAGACAGAAACCACAGAACGTCATGCAACATCAGGTCATTGCACTGGAATTAATAAATCACTTTTTACTTCTTTTACTTACTCAGTTATTTAAATTTCAAATGTAAATATTACATGAAAATATACCAAAGGATTGTAAAGATTTCATTATATTAACAGTTTAGAGTATATAAACACAGGTAATACACATTCTTTTGCGCTTACTCAAACATTTTTGGTCTTGAAATCTTTCTTTTGTGTGTGTGTGTGTGTGTTGGTTTTATTTTTTCTCTCTAAAGAAATTAAAATCTAGGGTGAGTCACCTGTCACCTGTTTTGTGCAGAGATGTATACATTAAATTGTATAAGATCAGCAGAGATGGATACCCTGAGAAACATACCATACAATACCAATATAGAAAACACAGTTCCTAAACCCGGTATGGATTAAAAAAACATAAAGAATGTTTTGTTCATTACATCAAATAAAACAGTGTTGTAATAAATAACTAGATAATTCCAGTATCTACATTGGAAACACAATTTGAATGTGTTCTTTGTTGCCTTGTAAACAGAGTAAATAGGTTGCTATCTTTATTTGATGTGTTGTAATTTGAATGCCTTGATTCAGTAGTTGAAGGTAACAGCTTAATTAAATGATAGAAACATTCCTATCCTTTTCTGGATGGCTGCCCAGACTTAATTGGAAAAGATTAACGCAGTTAATGTGTTAATTTCACTTGCCTTGTTTAGTCTAACTGCTACGCTAGATTATCCACAAAGGAAAACACCAAACAAAACAAACACTCGTTATTCATTTCAACATAATGAGGCAACTTTAATTGTTTTGTTTTGAAAAGCAGCAATTAAATGAATTAAATGAAATGTAAAAGAAAAATCAAAAGTGAACTGCTCTAAACAAGAATACATGTTGATGTTTTTAAAAGGGCCCGCACACTCTATTGTCTTTCCTCTGTCATGGCGCTGTTCCCCAATCCAAATCCTTTGGGGCCAAAGTGTTTAGCATAGCACACTGCAGAGATAATGAGTAAAACATGATTAACTCACACAAAATCATAAACCATGTTATTATATCACATCTTTCACCCTTTGAATGTCTACTTTCTACAAGTACTTTGTGTGTTGAATTTTTGTGTGTGCGTGCGTTCACACACACACACACACACACACACACACACATACCTTTACAGTAGAGCTCTCCATCCTTGTCAGTCACTGTGGTAGACTCCAAACTCTTCCCACACAAGGCACATCGGAAACAGGTTTTATGCCAAGGCTACACAGACAAAGAATTAGTGACTTTAAATGGCATCTTTTATTGTCATCCCAGGAAGTATCTGTGTGAAAAGTGTAGCCTCAGCCTGGGTTAAAGCAGCAATGTGTTCTGCTCACCTTCCCCGCTCCCATGATCTTCTCTGCTGCATACACCGCTTTGGAACACCTGGGGCATTGGTCTGTGCTGCCAAACTTCTGCGCAAATTTGCCAGGGTTTGTGTTTGTGTTTGGAGATCGAGGTTTGGCGCCACTGAAACAATACAAAAAATCATCCAATATTTGTAATATTTGAAGGAATCAGAATTAATATTTAGTCAGGTAAAAAAAACACCGACACCTACTCTTGAGGATCCAGGTCCAAATCCTTCCTGGGGGGGTCTGAACTCAGCGCTCCGGCTCCCTGTCCGTATCCGTAGCCTTTTGGCCCATATTTCTTGCCATAGCAGGACTTGCAGTAGATCTCAGACTCGTGTGCTGCAACCGTTGTACTGTCCAGTCCTTTTCTGCAGGTCACTGTGTGAAGTACACGCATGAACAACACTGAGACATGAAAGATAATAATAACCTCAATCTCCAACCCCAGCCATCTACTTTTTGTCAGTCAACATGGCAGTCAGTGCCTTGTGTTTCTATTTCAGGAGATGAAGAGAGGGTTTGGTGCTTAAGCGGAGCCCTCTGAGTCAGGAGTCACGTAGTTCCCTCTGGTACCATCAACTCATCAGCAGGTATAAGTCTGAAAGGCTGGACAAAAAAAACCTTTGGTGAGGTAACCTATTATGGTGTCTGTTGTCTGAGCTCTTCCACGACCCGCTCCTTCTTTGGCTCAGGCTGCTGCCTCTCTTTTACCCAACAGCTGTCCCTGAGCTTTCTGTGAAGGTCCCTGGGTCTGGCCCCACTGTTGCCCTCATAGCTTACACATAGTGTGTACTATTGTATGTGGTCTACTCACTGCAGATGAAGCAGGTCTTATGGAAGCTCCTTCCATTGCATTGGATCTCCTCTGCGTGGTACGCAGTCTTCTCACAAGCGGAGCACTTAGCACCTCCACCCCAGTTTGGCATCCTGGGAATGGGAGAGACGGGTTCAGAGAACTACACAAGATTGTTTGAGTGGGCCCATACCATGTTGTGTTATCTTGTACATTATTTTTGGACATGCTTTATCTAACGTTTCTATAGATCTGAAGATATAGCCTTGTGAACAATCAACTGAGGACTAGAATATAAGGCTTTACACAGGTGAAACCAGCAAGGTCCAAACACCGAAGCAGCACATCTTTTTATGTAAGGTCACAAGTAACCAAATAATCATCACTGCTTGCGTATAATTACATATTGGCTATACGACACCTAAATACTTATATGTAACCCTTTTAATAAAAGGAGGGAGGGTCTCACCTTGAGTTCTGTTGTGTAGCGTTCTCCTATACTGGCAGGGCCGGCTCCCACAGGCTGGGTTAAATACTGACCAGTTCCCCCGTGCATCTCTACTGTCCACTGACAAATCCACCCTCCTAAAATAACTCATGACGACTCAAAGCCCCCCTAGACCACTCAACGGCAGCTCCATTCCCCATTTGTTGGTCATGGACTTGCTCAGACAATGGAAACTAGGTTATCAGAGAAGTCTGACAGATGCGGAGTGGAGTGGAATGGAAGTGGAGCTATAGGCTGGCCTACAGGAAGGAAGGTGTGTGTGTATGTACTGTTCCATCAAGCAACTTGAAAGAAAATAACTTGTATACTGATATATGGTACCCCAAATAGGGGTTACAAAAAGGGCCATGAGGCAGGGCACTTTCACAGTATTCAATTTTTTTTATTGTCACACTTTTTTACAATGACATTGGAAATGGAAAGTCATTTTATAAATTAAAATTTAAAAATGCCTGATTTGTATTACAACAAGCATGTATAATTATCTCATTCTATGGGTTAACAGTTAACCTGTACAATGTGCAAAAACAGTAATCTTACTAGTTTTTACCGAGGAATAAAAACAAAAACTATCTACAATACTTTATGACTGAAAAACACTGCTTAAATGTCCTTCAGTCGACAATTTGTTCTCTCATTTGGACAAGTTTTTTTTTGTAATGGCACACAGGTTACATTTAATGCTAATCAATTCCGACATCCAACTCATTTTTACAATCTTGCAACACTTTTTTCCCAACAACCAATCACAAACAATAAAAACAACCCAGCACCGTTTGGTTTAACCCTTTGAAATACAGCATTCATAGTAAAACTCATGAAACATGTTATACAGGTGGTCCTGTATCATGGCAGCAACATGTATCGTATAGTGTGGAAAAATGTGTGCATGTCTCTCTCTCTCTCTCTCTGGCCATGTGGTCCACATCGTCATGACTATTTTTGAACCAGCAGTGAGATGAGAAGTGATGGCCGAGACAAAGCAGTGAACTATGCTACGTCACCCTGCATAAAGATATGAAAGAGTGCAGAGCTTGGATAAAAAAATCAATAAAATGTAGGACTTGAAATAAATCGGTAGAAATGTGATCTACAGGTCAGTTGGCACGGTAACCACAGAAATGAGTGAAGGGGCCGAAAAGCGGTCGGGTTATGGCGGAGAATCCTCGGCGCTGACATCCAGTTTCCTCTGAGTGATGTTGGCGTTTTTGGCGGAGGCGTGTCCGCCGTGCGTTACCATAGCAGCGAGGGGTGAGAGGGAGACTGGGGTGTGGAAGAAGCTGTGCTGAGGGTGCCCTGCACCTTTGGGTGTGGACATCATGGGCTGCAAAAATACCAAAAAAACAATTGATATATATGTAAATCTTTCTAAGCAGTACATTTCGGTCCAAGAAAATGATGATAATCTAACCAAGCACAATTTTTGAGCAATGTAATCACAAAAGCATGCATCGCTTATTTACAGCTGTTGATTGGCCGACGAGGGTGTGTTACAAAAACCTATCAAAGGCAACAACAATCTATGTGTGCTTCCTAAAAATAACGTTTTACCGCTCACCTGCACCCTGACTATTCAGCGTT
>OMKX01001668.1:0-10043 GCA_900302425.1 Brosme brosme
CAGGTCTCACACACACACACACACACACACACAACGGATCAACACTTACAAACACACACACACACACAACGGATCAACACTCGGATCACACACAGACACATTCTCACTCTCATACAGAGGGACCCGGCGCAGGGAAGCTGTGTGTGAGGTCCACAAGTCAGCCTGGAAAGACAAGTGGAAAGGGGCTTTGCAGGAGTAAGCTTTTGTTAAACGAACTAATCTGCCATTGATATGCTAAATCCTGTTATAAGAAAAGAGAGAGAGCGAGGACGTGCAACACAAGGGCTAGCAGAGCGGTGGGTAAAGGAAGGAGGGGATGGAGGGCGGGGGGGGGAGCAGAGAGTCGGACAGTTTTGAAATATGGATGTTTGGATCTTTTTTTCTTCTTTTTTTCCATTACGAACCAAAGCCTTGCTGCCTGAAAACCTAGAAAGAAGGATCTGGTTTTAATAAGCAGGCGCGCTGGGTCCCCCCGCGCTCTGAGAAATAAAGTTGTTTTGCCGTGTGAATTTGCTATCACCCGCTGAACTGGAAAACTGTAAGGCAGCAAGATTAATTGTGGAATTCCTGGAGTCATTAATCACTGATGGACATCTATGTAGCACTATGGCTTTATCCTTCACGGTCAGTGTACTGAGTGTGTGCTTGTTCTAAACATTCTGCTCGATCCAACACAACGCGAAAACCGATATCTTCCAGCACTCAATCACACTACGAAGGGCCTTATACAGATGAAAACAATGCTTTAATGCTACATTACTCAATCACGTAATGCAATGTGTGAATATGTGTGTGTTTGTGCATTTCTGTGCATGTTTGTGTTTGTATGTGTGCATATACCAGCAGACACGTAGTCTGAAAGCTGGCCTGCTTAAGACGGGCAGACATCGGAGGCTGAACGCCTACAAATGCTACATCAGCGCTACGTTCACAGCTAAACACCTCCCTCGTACAAAGACAGCTCATTCTACAGACTTATGCACCAAAACAATAATCAATAATTTACCACCATTTGGAAAATGTGGGTAAGTTTGATTCAAGGTACCAGCCGCGGTATGCTAGCCGCAGGGGACTAGCATCGTCAGCCAGCTAGCCGAAGGGGGCGAGCGGACGGCCATCACAAGACCAGCTTTCCAGACAAGGTGCTTTTATCCAGCAGATAAATGAAACCATTGACAGATATGCATGCGATTGTACATCAGTGCCAAGAGATAGAACGCACTGCTCTCCTAACCCTGTGAACAAGAGCCGCAGCATGTTGGTCGACCTTTGGTTTCTTTTAAAGCTTCCCTAGAGCACATTCTTTGGTTGCCTGCTACTTGCTGCCTTCACAAACATATTTCTTCTTTAATATATTATGTTTTTAAGTTGTTGCCTGCTCAGTGAATGGTATCTACATTATCGCTTGTTTAATGAAATATACAATATATTGTTGTCGAGTACACATCAAATAAGCCACAGAGCTATCTTTCTATTTTTGGACAGCGGAGAGAAGGACGAGAAAAACAATGTAACTTTTGGTGTTCTTTTAAGCCATGCAAAAATCGTTTTAGACATGACACTGGAGTCCATTTCTTAAACTACAAAACAAGCACACAATGTAGAAAGAAGAAAGAAAAAAAGAAAAATGCAATCAAGCTTGTAGAACCACAAGCGTATGCATGTCGCATCGACCAAATGTGGCCTGCATGGCCCAACCTGACGGTATCCACTCCCGAGCCTAGCCGACGGTACCGTGATGACTCATCATGTAACGAAGCAGAACAGTGAAGTCATGAAGCCACGGGTGCCAGCGAGCCACGGAGAGCGCTAAACAAATAGCAAAGTGGCGTTTGATGTCAAAACAACGAGCAAACCATTGTTTGACTGTGAGGTGCATTTCAGTGCCCACATCAGAGGAAAACGTACTGCGTTTCCTACTCCGACGCATGCTTCGGAAAATCCAATTATGTGCTCACACGAACCCTTCACAAGGGAAAGCAGCGCAATTAGTTTTTTCCAAGTCACATCAAACACTGCGTTAAAAACTGTGTTCATTTAGTTAAGTCAACACTGGAATTGTGTTTGTTTTCATTACATATTATTAATACAATGTGAAGCAGAAGTTTTCCACACGGCTTGAGTCGAAGAAACACAAGCTAAGATGATGACTACCAAAACCTGGGATTAGGGAGAGCCAAACATTCTGTTTTTCCACCGTCTTCGTTTACAACTGGAGCAGTTTTTTGTGTTGTTGAAACACATAAAATACAAAAAAGGCTTTCTCTGTGGTGTCAAATCAACTACAAACAAAAAGTACTTGATTTGCTTGCTTAGCGAGCATCGATCACCCAAAACAAACGAAAATGAACATTTTACTTTACTTTTTACTTTAACACAAACGCGTTGATGAAATTATGGATGACCCAGTAAGCCATTCCATACATCATGTACAATTCCACCTTTGCTGCCCCAACAGCAAATCGACAATGATGACACACAGCAGAGCAGGCTGACCGTGCAGGTAGCGCGCAGGCCGTGCACGCAAACTAGAGCGGACATGAAGCCTAACATTATTTCCCATTAGGGACCGACTGAGAAGGATTCTCGTCCTCACCGCCGGCTGACACAATGTAGATCAAACCAGCTAGCTATGAGTCAGCCAGCCAGCGTAGCGTGTGTCTTTCCTTCTGCCATGCAGGCAGTGGGGTGGAAACCAGGGCCCCGCGGGCCCCCGTGGGACAGGCTCCGTCTTACAGCACGCCAGGGCAGAAAACTATTTGCTCCTCCGTTTTCAGGCGCAAGCCAAGAAAAACATACAGCTACAGCTGGAGGCTGAACGCGAGAGAGAGAGAGAGAGAGAGAGAGAGAAAGAGAGCGAGAGATCCTGTAAGCCCTGCAGTATCTACCCTACACCAGTCCTCCTTTACATTCACGTCTAATCCCACATGTAAATAAACGGGTATAAACATCCCTAATGTACAGACATTTATTATCTCATCTTCTGGGGATTTCGATGCAACAACCGTCTTCCACTGGGAGAGGGAGCAAGACAAACACAGCTACGGCCAGCGAGACCTTAGCGACCATGAGAAGAGAGCCACTGAGAGCGAGCGAGAGGGAAGGCTATATGAGGGAAAGGGGAGATGAGGAGGAGTGGTCGCCTCCTCATTCAGATAAGCCTGAGGAACCCGTAGCCTACCATGTGACAGGAGTATGGGTCATTGTGAATTAATTCCTGTATGCATTCATTCAAACTATCTGTGTACCAGCTACTGTAGCCACACATAATGCAAGGGGTACACTTTGTAAAACAATGGGGAAGGAACCAGTTAACACCTAAACGGTGCTTGTATGGGTTTTAAACATTAATGCTTAAAGTTCTGAAGAAGTCACTTCAGCATGTCTGACTCTTATATATATGTAGTTCTGATCAACCAGTGAGAAAGAGGAGAACATGGGACAAGGTAGGGCTCTTCACTGCATCTCCATTGCAGACTGTATTCCGTGTAAGACAGATTGGTACATTCCTACATGCTGTACATATAGCTGCATAGAATATATATATATATATACGTATATATAAAGAATCCCTGACCAGGCTTCAAACCCACCACAATAACAATTTCCTCCCTGGCACGGCAGAGGTAGCATGAGCCTCCTCCTTCTGGATCGCACCAGTGCTTATCTATCTTTCACAAGACACAGAGGACCCAGCTGTTCAGGCTGCACCGGGACCAAACCCTCTCTTCCTTATTCCTAATCACTCTGCCTGCATACACACACACTAACCCACAACCACACACACAGATCAATGTTTGCTTTGACTGCAGGCATGATAGGAGGGCGAGGACGACTGTTACGTACTCGAAACTGCCCCAGACCAATTGTCTATGTCTGGCCAGGTGCTAAGGGTCTTGCAACAGGGGCTGGGATCCAGGGCAGCGTACTGCTCGGTCACCGGGGCCTCTCAGGGTGCTGTTCTGTCCCCACCTCCTCCCTCCGGCCCGCCTATCTCACAGAGAAGTGTGAACACCGCAGCGCCGGCCCCGGGTCCCCCCCGGTCCAGTGGCGAGGTGAGAGCGAGAGGAGGAAAACAGAGGCTTGTAACCAAAGCCAAGAACTCACATGTGAGCAATAATGCGTCCACTGCTGGCTGGTGTCCTACGGTGAGAAGCGACAGCCACATGTGCAAGTGAAGCCACCGTGTGAATAAAGTGACCGTGTGTGTCCTCCGCATGCAGACTCGTGGGCGGCCCGCGTTCCCAGACGAGGTGGGATCTTGATTGCTAACCGCCACGCTCGCAAGACCGGGCTCCGGTCCACACCACAAGCCTGGCCCATGCCGTCACGCCGCGAGGCTCGTACACCTGTCAGAGAAGGCCCGTGTCTCAGTAGTCGGGACATATTTGCGGAGCTACGTCGACGGCTTACTGAGTTTCTATCGAATCGCAATAGCAGATGGGTTTTCTGCCAAACGCTAACCTGAGCCCACTTCCTGGATTTAGACAGAGCTCTGCTTCCAATCCCCCTGACCCCCCTCTGGAAAGAAAAAATCCACAATTATTTCTCCAGACCCTTTGGTTTGTTTTACTGCAGAAGATCTATTCTTCTGTGGTCACTTGGCAATAGGCAGCTTTGTGAAGATAATGGAGATGAGGTCACTTCTGGTTGATAGCCACATTGTCCCGCTAACAGAGCTCGGAGACGATGAAGCCAATGCAGCCTTTAGTAATGGCTTCATTCTCCTCTGTTCAAATCATCTCCCTTTAGTGTTTACATGTCTGTCTGTCTGTCTGTCTGTCTGTCTGTCTATGTGTGTGTGTGTGTGTGTGTGTGTGTGTGCGCACAGTGTATTTACACAGGGTGTGTACTGTGCTGTCGACATGGCTCATTAAATGTGCTGAATATGCAACGCTTGGCTGAGCGTTGATATTCTGCATCAATGTAAACATCTACCAACCCATTCACTACTTCAGAACAGCAAAACTTCTTTAACATATCCATATGTACTATACATTATTAATATTTACTATTGATGGAAGTTACACTGCAGCTTTTTTTGAAAACCATGTTAAAATGTGATTCATGTCCTTATTTAAAACGTAATAACTAGTGAACTAGAGACTTGGGCTGCATTCTCACATTTAATTTAAAACACTCTGAATAGTGGTGCTGTCTCGGCACACTTTTTATTATATAGTTATAAAGTTTAAAATGTTGGCTGCGTATTCATTAGGCCGTAAAGTAGGGTTTTGGAAAATCCCTGGTGAATGTGTCGTCTAATTTGAATCATAAAAAATGTTAAGCACCTCTTAGAAACTGCGTTTACAAAGTGCATTAAGAGACAATCTCTTTGTAATGCAGATATAAACGGCTCTAGACATAAAACAACACATCATGTGATGGGAGGAGCGTCATCAGGTTTTGCCTCACGGTGAATTCAGTCTACAAACTAAACAATAAAGTGAATTAATGAAATAAGAAACCAAATTGAAATATATAGTAAAATCAATAAATAACAGATAATACAGAATACAAATGATACATAGAATAAATAAATACATGCAACTATAAATAAGATGAAAGGAACATTAAGAATGGCTGACAGACACAGAGAGAAAGCAAAGCGAGGCCGGACTGATCAGAATTTAGTCTGTTAGCTAAACATATCGTTTCTCATGTCCTTCCAAACACTCTCTCCCCGGACACATGTGGGAAGCGGGCCAGATGTTTCTGGAGCAGCAATTTTCTGTTGGCTCAGCGCTATTTTTTAATATTTGATCAACATGGCGTCTCTTCTGAACATCAGCAGAGAGGGGGACTTCAGTCACCAAGATCCTGGTGTAAACCACAGATGTGAGCTCAAGTCATTGTGACTTGGCCTCAAGTTGACTCAAGTCACTGTTTTGATGACTTGCGACTTGACTTGACAGAAAATAAATGATTTGAGAGTTGACTGGTACTTGGAAGTTAAATGTTTTGGTTTTAAATATTACACATGAAATATACAACATTTTCAACATTTCCAATGTTGACATTACAAGTGTCTGTTTAACTTTAGCCGGTATGCAACACTGGGAATGGCATTGTCATGATTTGATGACAAACCACGGACACATTGAATCTCAATCTCTGACATTTTAATGTTCATTGCATTTTAAAATGTTGCGTAATTTAACATTGACTCTGCATTAAATGGCCGTTATCAGTTGAATAATTGGGTTTAATGTTGTGGCAACGCTGTGTTTAACGTCTAGTAAGGTTTAGCAAAACAATACTTGTTAGGGTTAGGAAGAGGTCATGGTGTGGATCATAATACCTGGTTTTGTTGGCAGAAAAACAAGTGCAAAATTTCCCAACCTCTCGCTAATGGTTCCCAGTTTTATCACCAGCAAAACGGCTGCAAAATGTCCTTACGTCTGCTTAAAATACCCCGCTTTGTCAGTTGAAATGGGAAGCGAGTAGAGGTCTCGAGGTGTACTCGAACAGTGCTCTGATATATTAATTTTAATTATCAGTCTTTTCTTTGATTGCATTGTCGTCTGGCTGTAACTATTTCACTTTTTAAAGAGATGGGGAGGGCACATTTTTCTGATTGAGAAGAAATTAGGAGATAAATAAGCTTTATAAAGTTAATCGTTTTTTTTGGGATAAGTCGATCTACTGTATATACTGAATATCAATATAATACAAATTCAATTCATTGTCATACTTTTTGAACTGTTCGATAAATTTGCAGAGACAGGATACTGTTACTGCATGCCTGCAGTATCTTTAGAGGGGAAAAAGTGCCTTGGCTTGGTACTTGCCTTAACTAAAGACTCGACTGTGACTTGAACTGACTTGCCCTTGCCCAAGAAAAATTGACTTGAGACTGGCTTGAGACTTGGACTAATGAGGTGTAAACTAGCGTCCTCCCTCCTGTTGTTAATCCCTTTTTGTCATATCATTATTATTATCATAAATTTTTCTTCTGACAGCCAACGTAGTGCCGTAGGGTCCTAGCGTGGGTAATGTTATGTAATAACTTGTTGCACCGCGGCTGCATATCCCTCAATTACATTGAATGGGGTCATGAAGGCAGTAGCTTATTAGTACAGAGCATATTCTACCGGTTGTTCATGTCGATGTCATACGTGTTAGATACAGTGGCCGTGACTTAGGTGTGTTTTTGAGCTGGGTTTCTGTTACCGTGTGCTAATTTGATTCCAACCTTTAATTGAGCGGGTGGCGCTGGCACCAGCCAGCTCGTGGTCTATAAGCCTTCCCATTGTGAAGACGGCATTTTGCATTTAGATTGCGTCACTCTGCCGTGCCGCTGTGGCGGTTGTGTTGTATTGCACCGTGTTCATGTGTAGAATGCTAGTTAAGCTCTACTTTTAGCCATTTATTTGTATATGTGATATATATGTGTACGGCACTTATGTGATATTGCTAGAGTACAGATGCCTGGCGTGTTTAGCATTTGAATAAGGAAATAACCAATTGTATATTTTCTTATTCTGTTTTTCAGAAACCATTTATTCATTCTTCATTATTCATTCTTCATGCATACATTTGAACATTATGCCGAAGATGAATCTGTAATGATGCCAATCGTTCTACTCCGTATAGACAACAAGAACTGTTGCCTGTGTCTGAGTCCACTCTCTGACGTGGGTTGCTGTTGTGGCTAGAGTGGTCCCAGCATTATTCATCACAAACTCATTATCTTCAAAACCTCGCTTTACCTGAACTTGACCCTCATCATTGGCGTTCCAGTGAGGATGAAATGGAAAACCAATACATGTATTGTTATTTGAGCTAAGGCTTGTCAATCAAAAAGGGGCAGGGCAAAATGGAGGGCCGGTATCCCAAAACAAAGAGACACATGATGGCAGAAGGAGCAGAGAGCTGTTGAGGCTTAACAATGAATTGGGGCGCAACCCTTTGGGTAGCAGCTGGTTGATTAAATGTTTGAAGTGTTAACTATTTGATCAAAAAGCAATACATGAAGGAAAAATGGACTCATGGCTCAGTGGATATTGTTTTTATTCACACTCACATGACTTTTCACAATAATTCTTGTAAAAAAAAAAATCTGGCATATTCAGGACGCATGTGACGCATCTGTAAATATGTCGCTTTGGATAAAAGCATCTGCTAAATAACAAGATGTTAATGTATGCAAAATGTTTATTATGTTGGTTCTATTTGAGTATTTTTACTACTTCTTCAACTACTTTAGGAGTGGACCCGATGTTGATTATTTCTTCAGCTCAAGCGAAATCTCGAAACATGAAAGCGTGGATTAGTTTCATTCGAGGAGGTTGTGCGTTGTGTGTTGGCGTGCTCTCAGAGATGAAATGAGAACACGATATGATTAAAAAACCTTTTGATGTTTTTTTAACAACACGCAGAAAACAAAGAGATCCACACTTCACAGTGACTGAACACAGGCTGTGTGGAGATGCAGTTAAATATAATGAGCGGCTTTTGTTTGCATTTATGACACATTTGTCATGTGACCTAACTTGGAGAAGCTCCAAAGAGGAAGCTAAACTTATCACTTTTTCTTGTGTAATTATTTAACAGCAGACATTGTTTTTTAATTAAAATGTAGGATTCAGGATATTTCATGACAGGCAACAGAAATGTGTTTTAAGTGAAGTCTGAAAGATCAGTTCTGTTGTAAACACATTCTAGTATTGTTAGATTGACTGATGATGCGAAGGACATTGCAGTGGAAGACATCTATCCATATCTCTCCCTCTCTCTCTCTGTCTATCTCTTGCTCTTTGTACTGTACAAGCCAAACTGGTAAAGTTTCAGTTCACAATATACAATCCAGACTTGAATGTGCCTGTACTCCGTGTGGGTTGCGGTCCCGTGAGGTCAGAGAGGATATCTAGCCCTGAAGAGCACTCCCCTCTGCCCTACCCTTCACCAGAGGAGCACAACATTTGACCTAGACTGAAACAGCTGGGATGGAGGGTTACGAGGATCTGAGCAGGGGTTCCATGACACAAGGGGGTCAAGAGTCAGAGCTCTTAACCCCGACACCCGAAGCCGAGCCCCCGGAGGCTCTGGTTAATGTATTTGAACGGAGAGGAGAAGCTGTAGGGTGTTCTGGTGCAGCGGTGCCATGTGATCCGGGGTTGGGTTCCTCTACTGCTCCATCTCCAGACGTTGTTATCTACCACGGACCATAGACACACACTCTGCCTGCTTCACGGAGCGGATGCTGAGTATTATCGGCTAGCATCCGGTCACATCTGGTCTTTCCTCCGCTGTGGAAACGCCATTTCAGATCCCCTACTTCCTGTGAGCTGTGTACGTCAGTTAACAGTCCCCGGAGCAAGAGGATGAACAACAGAGTTTTTTTAGGAATAATTTGACAAAGCAATATCCATAATGTAATGGAAACACATATGCCTCCCTCGAGAGTCCCTCGCTCTCTCTTGTCACTATCCGCACATTCCAAGCATCCGTTCCCAGACGTACTCCTGGGATCCAGGTTCCACTAGGCCTATAATAGTGTTGTTAAGTATTGGCTAAACAGTGTAATTGTTGATCTATGGTAATGACTGAAGAATATCATTAACAAACAGCTCTGCTGCTCTGGCAGCAGCAAAGCTTTTCCCCCCGGCCATTTGTGACAATAAAAATAAATCGTTTTAGCTTTATATTCCCACGCTTATCACTGCGTTCTCATCTTTAACTACTTTCTTCATTTTTATTTCCTTTAGTGTACGGGTGGATGCCCAGGCTTTGGAGACATGTGATAATGAAATGTTCAGGCTAGCTATTATGTGTTTTAGAAGACCATGACTCAAACATTTTTACGCAGAAGGAACGTCCCCTATCTCTAATATGTACTTGATGAGTGGGTAATGTGTTCTGAAGATGGATGACAAATTCTCATTTTATTTACAGAGGATGAGAGGTTGGGGTTCCTAACCACGTATCAAAATGGTTCCGCATTCAGATTGCATTATACAACTTATTAGTATCTAATTTCTATAAGTTTATGGTATTATATATATATATATATATATATATATATATATATTATGCATATA
>OMKX01001679.1:4671-16117 GCA_900302425.1 Brosme brosme
GGGCTCATGTCAAAGATTTACCATGCAAAATATTCTCATGTCGTTATTTAAATAAATCCTGTTCATACTTATCGGTGATCGAGTCTTTATGGGAGAAATGTTAAGCTTGCTGGTAGTTCTACCAGGAGGACTCAAAGCACGCGCGGCTGGCCACCAATCACCAACTACCAATCACCTGCCCGCACCTGCTCTATAAAGAGTAGTCTAACATATGTTCTTTGCTGCTCAGGTCTTCGTTCGATGCACCTCCATCCACCCCACCACCACCAGGTCTGCCTCAGTCTACTCGTCCAGGGGAAGGCTCCGCCCCTGCTAGTCCTGGCAGGATACGCCGAGTCCGCACGTCATCCTGGATCAGTGACGGGGCTCATGCCAAAGATTTACCATGCAAAATTTTCTCATGTCGTTATTTAAATAAATCCTGTCCATACTTATCGGTGATCGAGTCTTTATGGGAGAAATTGCTTCTGAAGGCACAATGTGTATATAAATGAACAGGGATCGAATACTTTTGGGAGGCACCAATGAAGTGTTGTCTTTTGGACTGGTGGCACTCTTCTGTTCCGTCCAAAGGGTTGGGTGCCAACTTGGTCTTGTGAGATTGGCGGTGCTTCTCGTTCTAGAACCTTTTCTTACAGGAAAGCAAGTTGTTTCTGGGTTTCTGGGCTTGTGTTGCATTTGTCTTTGATGTTTTGTTGAATCTATTGGTCCTGTCTGGGCTTGGGTTGGTGTCTGGGCTTGTGCTGACTCATCATCCTTGTTTTTCCTTGCATTCTTCCTTCCTTGTGATTAGTAGGCTTTCTTGCACTCCTGTGATTTTGGGATTGATTCCTGTTGCAGGCTTTCCTTCAGCTTTGCGGTGCCTGGTTTCCCTCCTTTACCGCTATGCTGAGGCCTCGTCGTACCTTCATGTTTAATTGTTCCTTATACCCGACTAGTTGATCTTTTGAACATTCTTCTGCCAGCTTCAGAGCTTTGTCTGCGGTTTGTTGTTAGTGTTGGCTAATTTGTATTCTTCTCAAGACGTCTTCGAACAGTTGCTTTGTAATTGAATGGCTCTTAGAGGGAGACCAGAGCCATCACTTTAAAAGTGTAGCCGTCTTCTTCACTTTCTTTTTCTAGGATATCCACAATATAGTTCATCCATATCCAATTGATTGCAAAAATATGTTTTTTTATGAAGAAAATTATCACTTCATTTACTTATTCACATACTTATATATGTATATATCACTGAGAAATCATTTTCAAGTCAATGCAATTTAAATATTTTTTACATTAAGCAATGCAAGCCATGTTTATGCCAAGAAGGAAAGTAAATAGCTGAACTGAAACTGAAAGACTTTATTTGTTTGTTTTACAATAACTATCCGGGTTAAATTCCTATGTAACTTTTATGATTCTTATAACATTGAGTAATGATTTCCTAGTTTTTCAGATTACTTTTCCAAAATCCCCCAAAAATATCCATGCATTAAAAAATGAACAGCATCAAAAAGCATTTCTAAAAAATGTTGGAATGAAAATGTGACTAAATTAGTTATTTTTAACCTTAACAACCACAGAATGAAAAGAGTAGAGGGAATCCCCCAAAATGCATAGCAAATAGAACCACATGTATCCACTGGACCCTTGGTTTAGAGGCAAATGCATTGATTTGACCATGCTACACTCTGCATCAAAACCAAAGCAATTCCCTTTACTTAAAATAGAAAGTACACGTTTGTATTCAGAATCAATAGGGAACACGGATATCTCAATGAAGAAAATTAAAACCACTCAAAAAGTAGTGGAAAGTGCACTTAGTGGATCTGTCCAGCAACAATTTATAATCTCCCAAACTTAACAACTATTCCCTTCGACATTTAAAGGTCTACATTTACTATTTTGACTTTCAAACAATTTGTCTCCTAGTTAACAATGACGCTAGCATGCAATGACATAATTTGATGTCTTTCCTAAACAACAATGCCAGGGCGTTGTTTGAGCTTCCCCAATGGGAGATTCATAGGATTTTTGTGAATAAGGCCAAAAGCTCCTCGTACAATATGGTAGTGGGCTTTGGTGCTTCCCTCCCTATTCTCTAAAATCAAACCCCTCAAAATGTGCCTGTTCTTTCCATCACCTAATACAATTAATCTAAAAATTGTAACCCAAAAACTAATAATGGCCTTCTCAAGGGCAGGGAAATTAATCTCCAGCATATCCACAGCCGTTTGTGGAATGGCCCTTGGAACAACAATAGTTAGTGTGATTGAAATGCATGTATATATATGTGTATATATATATACATATATATACATACACACTGGGGGCCAAGTGTGGGGAATGGGAGCACAGCCGTGATTTTAAAGGAAAGCTTGGTTGAGGACTGACCATAAAGGATCACCAGCGTTTACAGCATTTTGACAAAAGAGGTGAAAGGTCACTCGCCTTATGATCCATCTCCACCTCAAAAAAGCTCTGGAGTCATGGTAGCATGCATGGCTATACAAACAACATATTACTGTCCTTAATGTCACATAAAATACAAAGGAAGGAATGCATGTGAAGCGCAGACCACAAGACAGTCCAAACTTTAAAAAGGACAATAAAGTAATGATCATGAAAGGCAAGGACATGGTAGAAATGGAACAAGCATGTATGTAAATAAAGTAGATTGATAGCAAAACAGATAACATATGGAAAAGCCATAGACATGTTAACAACGCGCAATTGTGCTGTCGACAATAGTTATGAAAAAAGTTATATGATACAATTACAGACATGGTCAGGAGTAAATGGTTAACAAAAAGGTAGAGAGGGGAAGAGACATTGATGTGTGAAATCTCTCCCTATAAGATTGTAGACATCCTGACTTCAGATGTGTGTTTGGGTAGACTTCGTTGTCCCCGCCTCTTACACCTCAGGCACAGAGTGGTCCATGGCTGACCTCAGAAGACCAGAGGACATCCTGGCAATAGAACAGGCAAGAGCACAGCAATATTTAATAATAGCTGGTAGCTTTGACACAGGATAACTTAAAATCACTGAGAAATAAATGTTATGCCTTGCAAACCCTAAAACAACTTTGAGATGAAAATGGATGTAGTAGGTTACATAATAGTGATATGGATTGATCCTGATCCAAATCTTGCATTAAATCAAGTTCAAATCAATAGAAAATGTAGAATAGGCCATAAATATGGATTCAAATTTAGTCACGTTATTTAACTTAATTCTTATGGAATGAACAAGTAACATAAAGTTAACTTGCTAACTTACAATTAGATGAGTCAACTACTCAAATAGCTGTAGATAATGTTACGTGGGTCAGCGCTGTTGTCCATGGTCAAAACAAACAGACCAACAATCAAGCATTGTTTCGAGCATGTTGCAAAGATGTTGAACATATTTGTAACATTATAACATCACTGTACACATTAAAAGATATTGGATATTTAACAAATATTCACACTCTGAAAATTACAAAGTACCCTTCCCTAAACAATAGCCTTTCTTAATTGAAATAAGCCGGGGACGTCTCACGTTTCTAAATATTCCCAATTAATCAAAATGGCTGTTTAGAATATGTATATGTATCCCACTAGATCTACAACCGTAAAAGCAGGTAAAGACCTGCGTGGCCAATGTAGCTCTGGTGTTGGTGCAACGCAAAGACTATGTAATACAGGTTCAACTGACTTGACATATGTGCACATTAGTGGAAGCTATCGCAGACTTTTTCACACCAAAAAAAACGCCTACAAAACAAGTACACAAGTACTGTTGAGATTTAGACCGTGTATTCCATACAGTATTTTGGTATTTCTGGAATCCCATATACTGATTGATTAACGCAGGATTGATTCTATTAATAAATACGACCAGCTGTTTCCTCTGCAGGGAAAACCCTCAACAATCTTTCCCACATCATGTTTTGATTCAGAGTGTGCAAGGAGAAGAGGGGCTATTCACAAAAGGTCAGCTGTCAGTGTGTTGGTGAGAGAGCGCAAATCAATGCGTTGCGAACAGCTCTACAAGGAAATACGATTTTACCCATTTAATAAAAAAAAAAATAGACAATGAATGGAAACACTATCGATCCCGGATGGCTGTCATTCTCTCGGACGGATAAAAAGCTAAATACAAAAATATAACCCACCAAAGTAAAGTCTGTGTCTGAAACACTGCATAAGCTCCGTGGCTAGCATGATCCACTTGTAAGTGTAGCCAATCATAGTAAGCTAGATCGCTACTGAAATATAATATCAATACCTAAGGTCTCTACTGCAATACTGTTTTCATGTGTTCCACAGGACGTTAGGGGGTAAAGGGCATATGTCTCCATTACATGCGACCAAATGCAACGCGACACTACCGTGAATAAAACCACAGATTTCTCTTGGTTTGAACATTATTGGAAACAATTTGGATAATGTAAAATTCACTCAACAAAATACTGTCTGGCTGTCACATTACGGTTTAAATGTGGCCAATATCAGATTCCAGTGTGAACTGGTCACAGTCCAAACTGACCCACATGCGCAAGAGAACCATATCAAAGACGTCACACGCAGCACGCAGGGAAGTAAACTTGGAGGGCACTGAAGTCAGCGTTTACAGTTGAATCTATAAGTTGATGTGCAGTAGGGTTGACACTGTGGACATGTTCATACAGGTCGATGCTCTTTTTAACAACTGATCATTTTTTCCTTTTGATTTGTAAGGCCACAATTAGACGGAAGGACATTTGCAACCTGCAAAATGCAAAGAGCACCGCATTGACTTTTTTTAATTGTCACTAGGCAACTACCGCTAAGCCTAACCACCTCTCAATTCATCTGATTGGACAATGGAAAAAAGCGCAAATGACTTCAAGTGCTTTTCTTCTCTGAGTCAAAGTTTGTACAACTCGAGGCGTTCAGGGGCTCCTGCAAATAACACGATGCGCATAGAGCGGAAAAACGCTTCACTGTCATTGAAACCAATTACTTTTGGTTTGGAGATTGGCGTCTCAAGATTGTCGTCTCTTTTCCATGATCTGACCTCCCGCGTCTCCATGTGCCTGCTTACCAAAACCTTCCTCTGCACTCCATAATATTAGTGAATATCATGTATATGATTTGGATTATGATATTAAAGATAAGATAATAAAGTTAAAAGGAACATGATGCTGGGATATTGTCGCACCAATCAGACACAGACTTGTAAAAGCCAGCCCTTGTTTGATAGGAGACATTGCTATTCAACATTTTGTAGATTTGTTAATATTTCAAATAAAATCTTCACTCTTTTATAAATGTTTATCCACGTGACTTAAACTATATAGCTTGCAGGTGAGGTAACTCCCCCCCACCCCCTCCTCCCGTGATCGGATTGTTTATTGGCAATCTAGAATAACCATGATTGGACATTATGAAACTAGAGACGATTTCCCAAGCATAATTCATTACAATGACATGTAACCTGTATTCTGGACAAACAATTATGCATTGCCGTCAACATGTTATATTTTATACTCATTATAAAATCTTCAATCCATTAAAGCCATTAAAAAGCTACAATGTTTTATTAGCTGCTGGTAAACAGCATTGATATAAAACGGATGTAAATAGACGGCTAGTTAGCGAATCACATAAGCTCCAGCTTTGCAAACAAAGCCGCCACCGGCACGAAGATTCTTGTGCGGAAAGAGTGAAACACGATGGTAAAGAAAACAATGTCCAAGCACGTAACGATTGATTCAAAGCCTGTTTCGCAACCAGATTTTCGGACATGCATCAATATACCGATTTTGAAAAACTATTTTTCATGTATCTTTTCAAAACTATCCTCAACATTTCCCATTGACTTCCATTCCAGCCCAGCTAGGTTGCCAACCAGCAATGGTTATCATACAAAAACATAATCCACAACCATATACCTTTTCAGAAATGTTAACCTTGTTTCACCTTGAGTGGTACCGACATCTGGTCTATGGACTACACAGTGCTTTCACTACGACAGGATTCTTCCTAGAGCTGATATTTCTTCAGTTAGGGAGATTTAAACTGTGAACATCTGAATGGTACCTTTTGATCATGTGCTCATAGATGAACTTGGGCATAATGGTGATGGTCATTGCAGTCGGAGAAGTATTCAAAATGTCCTTGATTTGAGAATCCTGAAAATACACATTTTCCCTTTTGAAAACAATTCACAAAGTGTACCATATTTTTCATAAATATAAATGCAAATACATTTAAGGCAAATTCAACAAAAGAAAATGGCAATAATTTCTACTGATGGAGGTAAGCAGTAACAATGTACGATAAACACTGTATTGGAACAGTTAGCCGCTTACCTTGAGTCCAATGACATTTTGTCCGTTGATCTCACAGATGTAATGGTCGGTCAGCAGACCGTTGCGGGCCGCAGAGCCATCCTTGACCAGAGAGGTGATTTTCCCAGACTTGTAGATGAACCCCACATGGCCGGAGCTGTCTTTGTGCATGGTGATGGTGCGCTGGAAGGGTCTAGAGAGGAGACAAATGGCAAAAGAAAATGCAGATATAACACTAAGAAATGCAAATTAACGATGAAATATGCCACACTCGCCGAACGCGCGACAACAACCCTCTATTAAAGTAACATTTCTTGTAATCTAGATTATAGTATATGCAATTGTCAGTGTGTTGCGTGGCTTTTCAAGTAGTGCGTGCATTGGATGTTTCCTACTTGTGCGTTGAAAATGCATCCTTAAATGCCAAACCGAATATAGTATTTAGTATAAAAGAACCACTGTAATGGGAGTAATAATGTGATGTTTAATTATGGAGTTGGTGTGACTGTCACAGCGTTGGTTACTCGTGCGGGTATCCTAGGAAATGTACAACTTAGCTGAGTCACTAGGGGGCATTATTGAGCTGTGTCACATGACTTCACATGAATTCAGCTTTTCTACCAACACACACTCAGCCTTGAGCCCTCCCCCCTCTCTCCCACCCAGACAGAGCACATGCTGAACACCAGGATGCATTCCAGCAGAGTAGAGTCACATAGAGATGGAAACCCTGTAGTCATGGTTGTTCCAAAATGAAACAATCGGAGGAAAAACAACCAATGTTGTAATGTCTAACACAAATAATGGTTGATAGTAAAAAAAACATTGAAAATATATTTTATAAAAATTCTGTCGTCTTTCAAAATGCCTGGGCATGTGCTGCATTCACAGCTTATGTGGACCTCTCGCCACTGATAGCTAAAGCTAGTGCTGCTGTTGATGCAGAGTGCCATATTAACTTTACACAAGCTATCTGTGTTCTGTGATCATTTTAAGTACTCCCATTACTTTCGTGCATCGCATCTTTGTCAACTTTTACATTGAACCGCTTCGTAACGGAATCAGACTTGTGACTTGCAGCCACAATGGTTTTTGAAAACTTTACATGTGGAGCCAAAATTATGTTGTAAGCTTTTTCATAATTAGTAATGATACTAGCTTTAGTGTGCTTTTGTGTTATTTTAGAAAAACATTTATAACATATTGATAAAAACACATTGACCAAAAATGATGCATTATTTTAACGAGTGATGAGTCAAATTAGGATTATGGTGACAAAGCGCAGAAGCCCTACACCTCAATATAGCCTTAAATACATGACCCACCGGTCCCTGACAACGAGCTCGATGCGGGTCTCGGAAGCTGCCTTAAGGGCCTTGTGGGCCTTGTCCAAGCTCCAGCCAGCACAGTTATGCCCATTAATCTGGAGGACCTGGTCGCCAAAGCGCAGGCCGGCCAGTGCAGCAGGGGAGTTAGCCTGGACCAGCTGGATGAACACACCCTGCAGGGAGGGACACAAAACGGATACACTTAGGAAGCCAATAAAAGGATCATTAGATATAGATGGGTTACAAAGAAAAACCAGTGGATGAACTGGAGTTATGTAGGCATACAGTATCTCAAGAGATACATGGACAGATGCTCTGCATACTCCATTTTGAGTCAACATATTCCCACCAGATTTCTTAAAATTGTTATATACATCTAAATGTATATATACATATATAATAAATAATATATAAAGCCCATAGTGTTCCGTGCATTCTATTTAAGCAGCATGTTTACCACCAAGCGGTTTATCGAGCCAATTGACATTCACGTTGAAGCTTCAGATTTGATCAATTCACACACTCAAAGTAGACAGAATAAATGTAATGCTCAGCAGAGCCAGTATGAAAGATGTTCTGATAAGAAAATACAGCACCTGGCTGAATATGTGAAGCAAACAACAGGGGCACAACTGAGCGTAGACGGTGAAGAGTGAAATGACACTCATGTAAAAGCTACGTTCACTTATTTAGCGCGTCTGTCCAATTCATCGGATAACGTGTTAGGCGAGAAATATGAGTCTGAGATGCAAAATAGGTGCATGCTTTATTCAAATGACGGCTATTTGTGGAAAACTGTTAAGTGATTCGGGAAGACATTGCTGCCAACTGCTGGTCATTTAACCTCATTACTAGTGCAACTGGTCTGAAAAGGAGGTCATACCACCTCCATCACTAATTGTGTTTCGGCAAATAATGGTGTATTCACAATATCCCGTAGATGGTTGTAATTTGCAAAGTACAATACATCGACAAAATAAATGCCTGAACATTTTCCGATTATTATATATATATATATAAACAACATCGATAGCTTGGCTTCCAGCTGCATATGGAAACAACCAAACACTAGGGCCTGCTTTATAACATTAAAAATAAAATTATAATTTCAACACATCTTCAACAAAGGAAGGCATAGATCAACAGGATATGGCGCAATTAGGTCACACAGAAAGAGAAGGCTTTTCTGACGTTTCTCCTCCTCTCCAGTTTCTCCTTTTGTTTTGTTGTACAAGGCAGGTATTACTGTCTGGGCAAAATGTGTGCAGGAAGTAATAGTGTATCGCGGGTCAAGAACGTAGACAAGAACTGTCTAACAAGAACTTTGTTTGTGAAGACTGTATTCTACAACACAGAGAAGATCTCCTATCTGCCTATGAATGTTGCTATTGCTGCGTTGATTCCTTTTGATACCAGTACCAGACACAATGCTGCCTGAAGGCTCAGGGAAGTTAAGGCTGTTGGTTGCTGTAAAAAAAATGCCGCATCTCAAGGGACAGCAAGTGCCAGTTTACTTTATATTCCCTGCGTTAATCTTGGTAAATACCCCTTTTTTCTAGATTAAATGTTTATTTGACAAGATTCAATAACTGATTAAAGTATTGCTCGGTTTGGAGTATGTACTGAAGCATGCAACTTGGACCCTGTACCGAACGGGTTAATACCAATACACCGACTGTTTCAACACTAATATAGGTAATATATATATTTCATATTTACTAATTAAGTTTATTGTTTTTTTCATTCGTCACCTTTGTGCTAAACATTTTATGGAATGCATCAGAGATTCAAATTGTATAACATTTAGCTCAGTCACCCTAAGCATTCTAAAATGTCCAACAATCTCCCCTGATGCTCCATCGGGGTATTGCAGCCTTTAACGGTCAATGAGAGTGGCATAGCTCTCCCTCTATAAATGCTCTGGTAGAACCCAAGTTTGGAATATATAAGAACATTGTCAATCCTTTCAATGTATTTTTGTGTGTGTGATTCTGTCTTCGCTTGATCAGCATCAAAATAGCGAACATGGCCGACTCAACATTACTGTTGAGTCTGCCATGTTATTCTACCTACCAACCTTTACGGTCCTTGAATTACCCAGATAGTAGCTGCCTGCCGAAGTGGCCCTTCGTTGCGGCAAACTTACGTTGTCTATGGCTCTCAGTCGCAAGCCAATCTTCCTGTCCTGGTCCTTACAGAGGATCACCTCCCTCAGCCCCGGGCGGATTTCAGCCCTTCTGATGCCCACGTCGGCCCCGGTCACTGGCCGCACCATGCCCCCATATCCAGACACAAAGGCCACCTGCTGCACGGTAGTGGGGAAGCATCAGTGGACGCCAGGGTGGGTGGGGGGAGGGGGAAGAATGGAGAAGGAAGCATCATGGTGAAAAGGAAGGCCAGGTACCAAATAGAGGTAGGTTGGGAAAAAAAGTGAAATGCAGTATAAAATATGAGCGTGTGAGTTTCATTCTTTTCCAATTTAAAGAGTAATTTGGTTTTTGTTTTAAGGACACAGAATATATGACAAACAACATCAAAATAATCCAGAGAGACAAACAAACAAAATAAATATAAATAAATATTTACTTTGTTACCTAAAGGGGATCCTGGCGCGAGGTTCAAGAACAAAGACCGTCTTGACACCGAGAGAGAGTATGTGTTATTGGAGCGATTTAGTTTGGAACACATGGAAGATGGCGCCAACACCGTGATGCTGTGATCTCAATACTGCATATATTCAGATGTATCCCCAATACAAAAGAGGAGTGGAAACGCAAAATACAGGAAAGAAGAGAAAAGTACGACGCAACTACACTCTCCGATTCTCCAGACTTTACACTAGAGGCTTGGCCGGGTAAACTTCAAGTGTTAATATGTTCTGTGTCACAAAGGTGTGTCTCTTGAAGTAATGCAGTATCTGCTTATTCCGCTTAAGAACGCTCAGCAGCTTTTTCCTATTTAATAGCATGTCTGAGGCCCCTGCAGTTCCAGCTTAGTTACTTTAAAGAACTATTCATTATCAGTATAGTTTAGCTTGATAATGATAATAAGCAGATATTCTTTAGGTATAAATGAATGAAAGATTCAGCTATATTAACATACAAATACAAAAGAAAAAATACATGTATAAAGTGAAAAGCCCAACCCAATTTCCAAACGGTTTGACATACCCTGTTGGAACAATTAAATCTAGTCAAAGTCCTGAGATGGGGAACCACATAACGCACACAATTCTACAAAAACGAGTCAAATGTAAAAGTATCACACATCCTTCTAGAACAACTCTCTTAGTCATGGCCTCGTCTACAGTAGGAAAGGTAATCAACCATTCAATACATTTATTCATTGAACAAGCCGAATCGTCACCTTGAGTGAAATATAGAAATCTGTTTGGTCTGCTAATAAAAGCCATGGGTCATTTTAAATGGAGCAGCATGAGCTCATATATAAACCCAATTAGAGCTCTGCTATGACTACATCTGCTCATACATGTCACCCTGCAGTTTCATTCCAACTAAACAGGTCAAACTCGATCCTAATAACAAGCCCTGGGTCGACAGACCGTTTAAGCACTGTCTCAACCTAATAAAAGGTTATACAGGGAGATAAGACACGTTTTAATGATCTGAAAAGAGAGCTGAAGCACAAAATCATGCTCGCCAAGCTCCGCTACAAACAGAGATAGAAGAGAAGTGCACCAGGGGAAATGCACAGTGCTGGAGGAGATGAGCCGTGTACCCCATGACTCCACAGTGATGACGGACCTCGAGGCTGCTGTATACAACAACTTGAATTCAAGTTATGCTTACTCAGT
>OMKX01001696.1:0-10025 GCA_900302425.1 Brosme brosme
GAAAAAAAAACTTTTTAAAATTCTGAAAGCGCCAGAGCTTTTATTGCGGCGTTTCAGCTGCATTGTCTTTTTATATTTTACCCTTACTATTGAAAGTTTTAAAAGTTTCATATGGATGAGAAAGTCACATTCATGATAAAGTCATCGATGTTAGTCGAGCCCAACCTGTTCTTTTTTTAGGTTGTGGCTTCACGTAAGAGCTATACCGCTTCAAAAGACCTGTTTTCCTATATTGATATTTTCTGGGGGTGAAAATCAATAAACAGCACAAATAAATCTTGCTAAATATAGTGTCCCACCAAAGGTTCATTCTATTTTACTACAAACACAATGTACAAGTTTGTACATGGTACATAGTTTGCACATTGTCATGTAGGGTTGGTATGATGCTATAGGGATCAGGCTATAGTTTTTCACATCTAAAATAATCCGGAAAGAACATTTGTATCACCAAAACCAGGGGCCTTTCAACAGCTTCGAAAACAACTCAATTATTAGTCTGCTCTGTTCCCAGTGAAGTGTTTGTCTCTCCAATTCAAGATAATCCGCTTCACTTGTCTGTCGGCCGCATGTTTGTGAAATGTTTGAGTGATGAGACCTTTGCTAGTTAAAAATATTATTCCTAATTTTTCTGGCATGCAAAAAACAACAACACAAAAAAACACCATCACTTTAGCAACAATAAGCAATGTTTTGGGAGTGTGGAAAAGCATGAGGAGTATTGTTGCCGTTTGTTCTGTATAAGGATGCTAACTGTCCTCGCCCACACAGAAATTCATAACTAATGTTCTCAGTGTGTCTCTAACCTGCAGGTGCTGCAAGGCTAAAGAGCCTCTATTTATGAGAGCAGGGGAAATGCACAGCCCACCGGCATATCTGGCTTTTATTTTCAGAGAGCATTCGATTTGATGATTTTAATGGCGCTAACCTTCACAACAACAACAACTTACCCGGAGATGAAGAGAGGGTGCGTGAGAGAGCGAGAGAGAGAGAGAGAGAGAGAGAGAGAGAGAGAGAGAGCATTTATTTTATGGCAAAGCAGCCGTTGCATACAAAGGGTTGTGTACTTGAACTTCAGTTTTATCTGTTGCTGCGCTCAAACTAAATTTAGATATGTTTTCTGCATTCTTTTTGATGGGCTAGACAGAGAGGAATGATGCCAGCAATGTCTCTTGAACATCGAATGTTTTATTCCGCCAATTCCACCGCATGACTCATCCGTAGATCATGGAAATACCAGAGATCTCGGGATTCTCGAGTTTGCATTGAGTTTCATCGCATCAAATATTGACACAAAACAGAGATGAAAGTCACAAACATAGGTGTTAGGAGAACTCCCTGTTTAGGAGTATATGCTACCGGATCATTTTAAATGAGAAAACGATTCACGTGTCTCCTTTTAGTCGTGACGCAAGCATGAAGCTAGCGTCCAAACACTAAAACCCAGGTTTAAACAAACGATTAATTGTTGTCCATGGTTGTGATGTTGTTAGGATAGCGGTATAGTCGGTGTTGCACCGTTGCCTCCTTGTCACAAATCAGTGTAGCTTAGCTTCGCGCGGCGGCGTGGAGTTTACATGTTTCACTGTGCTCCTCACGCCTATGAAGAAACGCTTACTCCTTGGTAATGCCGAGCAGCCCAGAGGTGTGGACCCTTAATGTGCCGGAGAGCGTACAGAGGACTCGGTGTTGTCACCGTAGGGCCCCTGACCACCTGACCAGGAGAAGTGGGTCAAGAGGATAGATTTGGTCGGACTGGTTGCACGGGTGTGGAACTTGCGCCCGGCGATGTGGTGCTTTGATGTGGTACAAAATGAACCTCAGAGATTCCTGCGGCAACAAGAGGCTTGCGGACCCAGACTTATCTGGAGGGTCAGACCAGATGAAACGGATGGGGAGAGTACGGACTCCTGCTTTGTGTCAGGTCCTACATGATCAGGTGCAAGGTTGTTTTTTTCATAACACAGGTGGACTACCTCTGGAAATAAAGGTCACAGCCTTAGAGAGACGGATTGACTATGCCGCTCTCCTACAAAAGTTGGAGAATGAATTTTATCCTATGCAGAAATATGCTTTGAAAAAAAACATATTTGAATTCTCTGTCCACCTTCGGTGCACAGTCCCATAGACTCCATGGGGCTGGCTCTCTCTGATCTTACATTCTCTATGATAGAGAATACAGCATCTCCATGTGGCCATGGCTCAACACTCTGGAGAGATTAAGCCAGGTCCATACCAGAGGAAGAAAACTTGACTGGAGACCCAGCACCAGGCCTTAGATATAGAGGCACGACCCAGTCGGGGTCAAAAGCCATTTCTTTGATTTCTACAAAGAAGGCTACTTTGGAATATAACGACTAAACTACTGAAACTGAACTGACCATTTCTTTATGGTCGAACACAATGTAGTCATAAGGTTTTATTAGTAATCATTTTAATGGTGTTAAAATTCGCAAGTAGATTTTACTTTACTTTAATTCCCTTGACTGATTTAGTCAAACCATAACCTTTCCATTATGTTGTTAAACAGTTTTATTACTCATCACCGCATCATAACAATAAAGAACTGGAAACCGCTTTTATCAGCAAAACTGCAATTCAAAGAGGGCCCACTTACGCGATGCCGTTATGCTCTCATAAATCGGGACAATCTAGTGAATCATCTCTTTATGTCAATTATTGATTGACGTGATTAAAAACTGAAAACTGTTTAAAGATTTCCGTTTCGTTCTCTTTGGCGACACCTTTGGCGATAAGCGGTAATTGTCCCCATATATCCCAACGGTGTCGCCACCGACACCCAGGTCGTAGCATTCATAATACTGCAAGTGCAAGGGATTTCATCAGGAGGCTGCAGGCTCAATCACCATTGTGCTCCTTCATTCGGCAATAGATAGTGACTTGGCAGACATTTATTCACATGAAAATCCTCGAGACTGCCATTTTCAATATTAGTCCAGGTCAACCTTGTGCTAACGTTCTTGATGCCTTTTTTTCCCTTCTCCACAGCCCCCCCAACCGTGCGCATCATACACTCAGGTCATGCTTGTAACGTGGAAGAGGAACGGCACACGGAGAGGGTCTACACCATCCGCGAGGGGGAAACTCTGGAGCTCACCTGCCTGGTCACGGGGCACCCCCGACCTCAGGTAAGGCCCCTCACTGCTCAATAGTCATTTAGCTGCAGGCGCTTTTACACACAGCGACTTACAGTGCATGGAGATAGATGTCATTAAAGGGCCGTACCAGTCCGGGTGAACTATCCATCTTAACCGTCTCTCCAGGCTACTCTAAAACATCTGTTACCAATATTGGTTTACGGATTTACAAATATGTCATAATGACTCTGTTGTTTAGATTCTAAGCCTAACCCGAAGATAATTCAGAGTGTGTGTGCATTGCTACGACCGTAAAAAACAGCAGTTACGCCTTGGTCCTCGTGATATGACATTGTAGTGTAAAGTACTTGCACGGCCACAAACACTGCCGACGTAACCCGCATTGATTCCAAGAGAGAAAGGGACATTGCCATTGTTTGCATTAGTGCAGTCACACTAAATGCTCTTTGGCAGAATTGGTACAAACAAAGTCATTCTGGCAAATGATGTTGGTAACGGATGTTGAAGCGAAGCCAGCAGAGACGGTTACGATGGTTTAATCAGCCAGACCGGTATTGTCCTTCAGGGAGCAGGTAAGGGGGTCAGGGGCTGCACACTTAAGCATGCTTACAGGGTTACGCTGCTGACGTTCGGACGATCGATACCGCAGCCTTTTTGGCTGGGAGTCGTACCCCCTACAGCCACCACTCCATCCTGCCCCGCTGAATCACCGTCAACCAAAATAATGATTAATGAAAGTCTGCCATCGCGGCAAAAATCCGGGCTAATCAACACACTCCTTGATCATGAAGTGACTATATGCATTATCGTCATGCAAGTTTTTCCAGAGTAGCTCTGAGGAGAGTTTTGTTCGAGTGAGACCCACTTAGCAACACGGCGAGGGTGTTTGCACTAAATCAGCTTAAAAGTTTAATCCTCCAATTATTGACGGTTTAGATTTCATTGTGCGTCTGCATATTCATGTCGGGGAGCCAGCGAGGCTAATGAGAATGAGAATGTGGAGACAAAACCTGACGATTATCTGCCAAGTCCACATATAAGGACTCGCGGTGTGAAAGCGTAGGAGGGGGTGGACCCCGGACCCCAAACGCTTCTCTTCCCAGTCTTTTTATGCAGGAAAGTGAGGTGTTTCACCGTGGAAGTGATGAACACATTCATTCAATACTGATCCCTTGTCCCCTGCACTGTATGATTGTGGCATCACTAGGAGCGTTCGTCCCGGAAGATATTGGGTGAACTCGACGCCCCTGCTCACAGCTTCCTGAATCCGTTTACAGTGTTATGATGTTAGTTTCGTGACTTTGGTTGTGAGTTTAGTATCTCTTCACTCATTTCTGAAAATGGAATAAAAATGCAATATCCCAGCCTGGGGATCGTGGGATGTATCAATAGTGATGTAGTATTATGAGATTATATATTGTCTGGATTTGTGTTGTGACCAGGCTGTGTAACTTCCTCAGTGCAGCCGTCAACTGCAGTTCCAAATTAGATTTTCTCGCCGTTTTCTCCACAGTACAACATTGATTTAGAGAGCAAATATCCTTGTGTTGATTGAGCAGTATGGTGGATGGCTTTAGTTCTTTGGACACTGCTAATTCCAAATAATTCATAGAAAAATTGATGGCTTCGGCGAAGATGTCACGAATACGTGACTTCTTCGCGTATTCGTGCATACATAAACAAAAGTTATGCCTGTCGGTAAAGAGGTCGCACATTGCCATTTCAATGCGTTTTATTCAAGTTACCCAATGTTCTGAACTTTGATTGGTCATCCCATCTACATTACATGTGATGTTTGTCACATGACACATGTTTCTAACAGTGCTACATTTAAAAACAAAATGTCAAAAGCGTGAACTTTTATCCAAAGCTACTTACAGTGAATAAAAATACATTAATTAAGGAACAGGTTGGGGGAACATCTTGCTCATAAACATTTTTCATATATAATATAAAAATATAAAAATTACTTGCCACTCATTTGACACTTAAAAGTCCTGTTTCATGGTAAAACCATTGGAAATGAGATGGAATCGAATTAGCTCAATAACATAAAGTAAATGTGGAAAAATAACTCCTCCCATTTATGACTATCAATGTTCCGCCCTTTGATCAATAATGCACGATCATTCGCTTGTGTGTCCCGTCTGCCAGACAGAAGAAAACAAGATCCCGTGATTCAATTGATCATATTTCACTCACGGCCTCTGTAATTAGTCTTAAAGGCTCTGATACATCAACCCTTGGTTGCCGGGGACGACAACTCCAAAGCCATCGACTCCGTCTTTCCTCTTAATTAGATTTTCATCGAAGGGGGTAAAACAAAATGAGAGAGAGAGAAGGAGAGAGGATGAGAATGAATGATCAAAGTGGCTCCACAACAGTGGCAGGAGGAGAAGGATTTCCTTTGGATCAGAGTCATTACAGAAGCCGATCTTGGAGCCCCTGGCAACAGACCAGACCCCGGTCGGATTCTTCTGGACCTTTTGATTGGGTCAGCTCAGTCCTTTTCTGCTGAGATGAGGTTTTGCCGTGGTGGTGATAGTGCATTGAGTGGTGGTTCAGAGCCGCAGCGAGGAGCGAGGGAAGAGGGAGGTTATCTGAGGTGGTCCAAAACCGTGGGCATGGTCTTCAGCTGACGACACTATCGAGACAATCACACAAGGGGTTGAGAGCTCATCATGGCGAAAAATGCTAATTAAAAATAATGCAATTGAATGCATTCTTTGTTATTATCTGTTTGTTATTTTATGTTAATCCATGGAGTAGTTTCTCCAAGAGAAAAATAAAATGTTTTTCTTATTTATATTTCTTTATGACTATCCTAACATTCGCTACTTTTACTTTGATTAATCTCATGATGGTCCAGACAATCTATAATATGGTGTTATTAATAATAATTGTAATGCTGATAAAGTTCTAAAAGTTAAGTTGACCTATTCCCTTTACTGATTTAGCTAAACTCTAACTTTTCTGTTATGTTGTTAAACAGTTTATTTTATGCCTGCGTGTTATCTTATTGGCACATTATAACAATAAAGAACTTTAAAAATCGCTTTTATCAGCAAAGATGCAATTCACAGAGGGCCCTCCCACGTAACGCTGTTATGCTCTCGTAAATCGTGACAAACAAACGATGGTTCTTTTTTCACGTCAATTATTGCTGTGTGGCGTACGGCCATATTCCCCAAATGTGACTTCCTGTCGCTCCCTTGACAATAAATGGGCCGTGAGGTGTTGTGCCAAGAATAAAAATTCGCTCTACAGAAGGCCCATCATGTCCTATACGAAAAAGGGGACCTTGGTTAGCATTTTCACTGACACTTTATTCTGAGCATGTCCATCAATATGCACACTGTTTAAATGACCTAGTCTCCCCTTAGGCCTCCCCACTGATGCTATCTCTGGATCAGGTCCAGCAAACACTGGTCTCCTCCTCACAGTGGGTCTCTCTCTCCGTCTGTCTTGTGCTCATCCATCTCGTCTCACTCATCTCAGAGGAAAGAAAGACGGCCTTTCTCAAAATGAAAACCAATACACCCACTGAGCACACACATTTAAAAACATTCACGCACACACACGTACATACAACCGCACGCACTTATGCACACACGCAGAGCACAAAAGACAGCATACACATACATACCATTACCATTCTCCCCTTGCTTGTCAAATAGATAAATGTTCTTGTCAGTCATCTGAGCGCTGTGCATTATGTGCTTTTTGAGGCTGCCGTGTAGTACCGGACTTTTAAGGTGTTATTATGGGATGTCAGGGGAGATTGGCTGCATTTGCACCTGGAAGGCACGCAAGCCTTTCTCACGATCCACGGTTGAGGTCACATGAAGGACGTTTCGCCACAGAGCTATAGGCTATAAAAGAATACGGAGGACAAAAATCCTGGATTACTGTCTTCGTAACAAAATAAATAAATACATTTCGATTTCTACATCGTCACAAAGTTTACTGTACTCAAAAGTTGACTTCCTGTCGTTAAGTCCATTTAACAGTTTACAAATTAGCATATGTTCCTGTCATTCCACGCACACCCACTATGTTTCTGGCTGACTGGTTCTGGCTGACTTTATACGCTACACTGGCCCTACAGTCCAGGATGAACACACCCTGTGCTGCTGTCATGCTGCAGAAATAACACCCCTGGTCTCCATCCACTGTGTCCACACCACCGTGTTTGAGTAGCTAGCTCCAATACGCAGCAAAGACAAATGGCAACGTCAGGGGGTCCTGAGAGTACATATAAGATGACCCCCCCAGTCCCAGGGTTGTGTTCTGTCACACACACCGAGGTACGCCATCCCTCTTGGATTGTGGACATAGAGATTAGTCGCGTGTTGATCTCTTGAACAGAGTTGTCTCAGGCCCACACGCTTGGCTCGGTGAACACATCCCCACAAGTTAGTCATTCTGTCGCGTCGTGCTTCATTGTTTTCTTAAGGGTAGGCCTATGCATTATTTTTTTACGTGCTTCGTTTGTTGGCTTGTCCCTTTAGGGACAGGAAGGGAAGAGACAGAATGAGAGTGGCTTGATGGAAGAGAAGGAATGACTTGCAGCATAGGTCCACAGGTTTTGAATCGAACCTGGGTTTTAACCTTTATTTAACCAGGAGAGACCCATTGAGATTAATAATCTCTATTCCAATGGAGACCTGGCCAAGACAGGCAGCAACATAAACAACAGCCGTTGTCAGCGAGCCATCCCTTCTATTCTATATTTTTTCTCTACTTTTTTTATTCTTGCAATAGTCATTGTAACACAATGCATTTATCGTCCCCCTTTCATTTCCGTGGGCGGGGATATTTTTATGTTCGTATCCCTGGGGAGTCTGTGTAGGCTAAGAGATTTGATGTAGGGGTTATATTCTTTTTTTGGGGGTGTGGGGTAGGGCCAGCTCCCCGCTGTTTCCCTTTGATCGCTTGATTGTCATGCTCGACCACACTTTGCTGCACCAGCACGCCTCACACACAGACTCCCGCCCGCTCCCTAAAAGAAAAAGATGGCAAGCAATTAGAGCGCCGTCTGTAGTTAGGACAAGCGCAGCGGGCGCCACGAGAGGTTCGCAGAAGACTCGTGCGGTGGCATATGATCCCCGCATAACGCCGGACGCTCGGCGCATTTTAATTAGCTCTAGCAACGGGCGATGTCTGTGTGTGCGTGAGTGTGCGCGCGTGAGTGTGCGTGTGTGCTTGTTCTGAAAATGCTACTGGGAATTTTTGTTGGACACAAAACTAGGCGATGTTCTCGTTTACATGTAAGCAAATGTTGACCTTTCTTTTGGGATGCTGCCCACTTATCAGATTGGCTGTAAAGGGATTTGCTTTGTTTCACCCGGGTAACGAAATACAGCAATGTTTTCAGTGCCCTGCTCCCACCAAATTTGCTGATGTTTAACTTCTAACGTAGCGTGTATATTGAATATATTAATTGCACAAAAGTGAATACGTCTTGTGAATTAAATGGGCATGAACAAAAATCCATTACCCTCCTGTAACACAAATCCATAAAATAAATCCATAAGGAATGTTGATATTCACAACTGCACTTCATGATTCCACTTTGCTGTTGTCACGGTTAAATGAATTGTATCAAATATCATTAACATTCACCCAGTCAGAGTTAAAACAATATATGAATCCTGGATTTTATGTGTCATTGCTGCTGAAATAAAACATAAAACCCGGTCACAAAGCACTACATTCTGAATAATTAAAACAAATAAAAGGAAAAACTAGTACAACATTCATAATGGTGCACTGCTGACTCTTAAATGGTTCAGGCATGAGATCCCTCAACTTGGGGTTTCGAGCCCCCTGAAGACAAACGCAAGATAGCTAGCAGCAAATGATTTGATGCCGTTTTCTCTAACAATCCGAGCAGCTAGCCCACGGGAGTACTTTGCTTGAACATCTTCACAGTTAGTGTTTTGCTTGAAAGTATTTGCTAGCTAGCTAGCTGGAGTGTCACTAAATGTTGCCCTGCCCTAGTTTTGTTTCACAGCTTGAAAACAAAAGCAGTTAAATTCTGTTCTATAAATAATAAGAATACACTAACAATGGGACACATATAATACTATAGCATCGCAGATGTGTATGTATATGGCGAAGGCACCCTTAGACCGTGCCAATGGAGGTCTATGGCAATCTGTCTTCCCTTAGGCATCAACACAATGCTTGAGCGGGGGAAAAACATAAAATACGCTAACCTTGCCCTGAACCCTTCAACAATGCAAGTTATTTCCACATTTGTAGTCCGGTCTAGTTCAACTGATAGAGCATGGCATTAACAGTGCTAGGTTTAGGGCTTTGTTTCCCACTGGGGCCACCCATGCTCAGGATGTACGACACCGTCCAGCAAATGTCCTATAGTATTATTTTACGTTTCCATGGTTAGTTTTTTAATTGTGAGTTTTATTCAAAAGCATTAGAAGCCATTGGTATAAAGCATAAACCCCCTCTATTTAACTCCACCGCTGCACTGCTAGGAGGAGCCCCGATTAGCATATAACTGTGCCGCCGGCTCCTCTTAGATCCACAGTGTTTGCATTGTGCTATGGGATGTGGCAAGGGTCAAACAGTTCTCACCAGGCATTCTTAACGGCTACACCCGTGGACACCCAAGCTCGAACGTAAAAACACACAGTCAGACACAAGAGGGAAACGAGGAAAACGCCAGTTTACAGGATGGAGAGTCGAACGCTCACCGACTACTGTGTGCGACCGCGGCATCAAACACGCAGGGGCCATTTTTTCCCTTTGAAAAGCGGAAGGTTGTTTAAATACCCGCTTCTTAGTGTCACTCTAACAATGAACGTATTTATTGATAGTGCACTTTCCTCAAAACTCAAAGCTCCTCGCACAAAAGACAGTGGGGGCGCTGAATGGCGGAGT
>OMKX01001714.1:5458-17872 GCA_900302425.1 Brosme brosme
TACTGTATACATTCACCTCTTGGAATAGAACGTTCTATTCTGGGCCTATAGTTTGAGACCCTTATGAAAATTAGTTCAATGAGTTAAACTGCAATGGTAGCATAAAGCATCTGTAGGGGAGAGTCATACCTTGGTAACTCAATGTTTTTCTCCACACTTGTTTGATTCATATAGCGTGTAGGCAAGATAACGATTATATATTTCCTTTAGATGTTATAGTACATTTCTCCCATATATCCCCCTTTGGGGCTTACCAAGTCCCAAAAATCAATTAGCGTATGCTTGCCAATTTAGAATCATTGAGGGCTACTTGCCGAACTCACATTTCTGACATTTAGATTAGATATCAGAAAAACCTGCTTCCATTCTAATATCAGGACTTAAAACCTGTATGTTTTCAGGGCTCACAACCTGTACTTTCAGGACTTAAAACCTGTATAAGGCAAGAAATAAGATGACCAAATGTGCTATACTTTTTATGCATTTCGAACCCTTGAATTGGTATATATTACAACATATGTGATTATAAAAACATATAATACAGGAATAAAAACCTTTGGCATGATTATATCAAAACATGTATCAATTTTAAAGGAAAACAACATATTACAAAAGTGGTGATCATCAAAGTAGTTAACATAGTAACACACATTGATTAATAAACATAGTTATTAATAGTAATTAATGAATGTCACGTAAGCAGCAGCCTGTTATTCAAGTAGAGCCTTGCATGTTTCGTTTCCTCTCTAATGTGTGAAGAACTCTGAATCATCACCCTGACACAAAAAGTGACCATCATATAATCACTTAAAGAATACGTAACACAGAAAATAGAAACGTAACTAATCAAAGTCTTTCAGCAGGCATTGACGTGGATGCTCAAGGTGATCTTCATCTATTGGTGTGCTGTATGTTTGTGGGGGGTTTTGGGCTTTCTAGCATGATCACATCTGAGACTCCTCATGGCGTCCAATCATCAACGCGCGCTTTTCAGAGGTTAAGCCTTTGTCGGCCCATATTCCTCCTCATCATCATCACTACAACTTTCGTCTCCAATACGTTCCCATTCTAACCCTTTTGACTCGACTATGTCGGTTATTGTGAGGATCATCTCTTTGGTCAACCTAGACGCTATCATGGATCTTATTATGGGAATGCAACAACAAAAAATGTATCCCTCTACTGTTATTACTACCAAGAGTATTATACCTATTTTTACTAACAACGGCCCGATGGCCAAACATAGCGTCAAACCACTTCATACCTCACGGTCCATGACCAGCATTATCTTTGAGTTCGTCACGTAGGTTAAGCAATTGCTCTAAGGCCATTGTAACTGAGCCGTCAGGGGCTGTATTATTCGGAAAAAGTGCAGCATTCATCTCCAAACATTGTGCATACGCCTCAAGGCTCGGCTCACTGTGCTGAACATGGCAGTTTACAATGAGAACTGTGAATAACAGCAAACGTTTTGTCTGGGTTCTGTCTCACCACTGCAAAACCCTGCATGGTTTCCCAATTGATTTGTACTTTGTAGCAAGATCCATTGTCAAACTGTTCTTCCTCTGCCCCAACTATAGGTGTTGACAATTAATCTGGCCTCAATTTAGTATAAGTCAGAGAGTCAGCTACACAATCATGTGGTGTTCCTTTAAAATCATGTGGAATTCTTTATGCTGGATTTAATGTGGAGCTCTACTTACTAACAACTGGAAATGTTAGCAATGCCAAATATTCCATCACTCTAGAGTTTGTCAATGCAAACTTTCCTTTCTTAATTAATTCAGTGACTTTGTGATTTAGTCACCAGGTATCCCATTGTAATAGTTGAGGCCTTGTCATAAGCATATTGTACTGCACCTAATGCCTGGTAACAGGGCGGATAACCCTGTGCTACGGCATCTAACTTTGAGCTGTAGTATGCAATGGGTTGTTTTCGCCTCCCACTACATGATTCTTGCATTAACCCCGCTGACGCGTACCCCTGACTCCTATTTGCTACATACAATAGGAACGGTTGTGTGTAGTCTGGGGTTGCTAACGAGCTTGCTCCCTGCATCTCTTGTTTGATGCCTTCAAATGCTGCCAATGCATCTGCATTCCACGTTAGTCGGGTTGCAGGTTTGTTGTTCCTGCGGCCTTCATAATTTCCCTCAACGATGCAGTTTTTAGGGCATAGTCCTCTATCCAATCTGGACTAAACCCTGTCATCCCCAGAAGTGTCATCATATGTCTGACCGTCTCTGGCTAAGGTGCTTAACTAATCCCTTCTAGCTGGCTGGGTGCTATTGTTTTAGCTTGATGTGCTACCAGCCTCCCCAATTATTCTACCTCTGTCTGGCAGTACTGCAGCTTTTTCTGTGACACCTTGTATCCCCTATTGCCAATTTACTTAATGCAGTCATGGAATCCTCATGACATTGCTCCAATGTGGGAGAACATATCAGAAGATCATCCACATGCTGTATCCGAGTCCCGTGTAACACCAGCTCCCCCAAATCATCTTTCAGCACTTGGTTAAACACATGTGGAGAATGTTTCAACCCCTGTGGTATTCTCGTATACGTGTATTGTTAACCTGTATACGTGAATGCAAATAGATGTCTGCTTTCTTCTGCAAGAGGCACACTAAAAAATGCTCCACATAAGTCAATCACTGTGAAATATTTAGCGTCGGGAGGGACATTGGTCAGCAGCATGTGTGGATTTGGAACTTCTTCCTGCATGTCTTCTACTACTTCATTTACAGCTCTTAGATCATGTGCTAACCGCCATTTTTGTTTGTCTGCTTTTAGTACTGGAAGCAAAGGAGCGTTACAATCGCTTTTTGTTTCTATCAATACACCCACAGCTAATAAACCTTCTATGGTAGGGGCTATTCCCATCTCATCCTTGGGGTTCATGTAGTACTGTTTTCGCCATGGTAGTTTAGCATTTTGTTTAGTCTGGATTATTACTGGGTTATCAGAATGCACCAATCCTACATCTCTGTCGAATTCTGACCATACCTGTTCCATCTCTGTCTCCATCTTCATCTGCCCATCGTTGTGTGGCTTTCCTGTTGTCATTAGTTGCTGCTGTTTCTGCACTACTTCCACTTCTTTTAAAACCCCTGTCATGTGTGTATGACACAAATTGTTTAAAAAATGTCTTGATAATCTGTAATTGATTATCTGTTCCCTCTCATGTTTGTTGTTTTTCATCGAGCATCATTTCCCCTACTTTAACTTTCCGTTATTTATCAACTAACTCAGTTAGTGTATTCTAAGCGTCTAGTTTGTCAAATGAATATCTACCTATACTTTTATTCTTCTGTCTGTTGCTTCTGGCCCTAAGCTCCTACCCTCAACAATTTGATTAATTTATTCTAAACACAAACGGATAACCATATGTACAGTATATTAAGCTACAAAACGTTTCCCTACACTTTTACAGGACCTGAAAATACTGGCTACTCTAACACACTCCAATTTGATTATTATTTTTTATTAAAATATTGTACTCTACCCGTTCAGACCTCAGCAATTTGCTAAATGGTATCCACAGAGTTAATTTTCCCAATTTTTAATACTCTACCCGTTTAGCCCTTAGCAATTTGCTGAGCGGTGTCCGCAGAGTCAATCTCCTAATTTCTGTACTAGTTCACACCCTGGCAGGCTTCTCTAACTAGGCGGTATCCACAGAGTTTGGTTCTATCCGAGCAGACCCTCTAGAAGTGCACTTTCTGTAGGCGGTACCGCAGAACCGGTCCAAGCAGCCCCCTTCTCTTAAGGCGGTATCGTAGACTTGAGTTTTCCTCGGACCACGCAGTCCCTTCTATTAGAGGCGTCGCCTCAGAACAATAGCTCACTTCTGACCAAGCAGTCCTTTAATAAAACGTATCTTCTTAAACCGATGTCTCAGAATTTCCCCTCTGATTAAACAGATCTTTAAACAAGACTCATCTCCGCAGAGCTGTACCTCAGGACAAACTTCTGACCATGTGGTCCCTCTCCCTAGAGGCGGTATCTCAGAAGTTAATACCCTAACCATTCAGCCCCTCCAGAGATCCTCCTCTGAGGCGGTGTCTTAGGGATCGGCCTGTTCAGCCCTTCATAGTACTTTTCCTCTAATTTGAACCCCTAAAGCGGTATCCACAGGATTTTCAAAAAAAGATCAGCAATTGAGTAAACCACAGGACGTTATGGCTGGTGCATGCACAACCTTCATCCATGGCTCCCCTCTCTCTTTTTTTCCGTATGTGTAAAATCGTTCGTAAATTTGGAGAGACACTTTTACTGCTTTATGTTAGGATCGGGTAGGGACTGATCACACAATGTTTCTGACTGATGAGTATGTTGTTTACCTTTGCTAAATGAGTGGCCCCTCAGTTTTGGGTGACCCGTGCCGGACCCCGACCTGCTACTCAGCAGCTGGTGTCGGCCCCTTTTCTTCAATCCTTTTGTGATGCCAAATTCTGTCGTGGATAAAACACAACACTTTGACAAACTAAGAGAGGTCGAGAAAGCCGAGGTTTGAACGATAAGGTCTTTATTATCACTTATAACAACTAAGAACAAAGCCTGAGTTGGTTTGCCAAAGAACTCCCTAGTCTCTCTCCAGACTTCAGCCTATACGCTCCTTTCTGCACATCCATCATCCATACGTCGCTACCTCATCCCATACATTAATTTCCTTATTTGGAAACATGCTGCTCCCTCGATCTCCTTCTCTCTCAGGCTCTGAGGCCAGAGCTTCGTATGGCACTGTATATTTCCTTATTTGGAAATATGCTGCTCCCTGGTACTGTATACATTCACCTCTTGGAATAGAATGTGCTATTCTGGGCCTATAGTTTGAGACCCTTATGAAAATTAGTTCAATGAGTTCAACTGCAATGGTAGCATAAAGCATCTGTAGGGGAGAGTCATACCTTGGTAACTCAATGTTTTTCTCCACACTTATTTGATACATACAGCGTGTAGGCAAGATAACGATTACATATTTCCTTTAGATGTTACAGTACATTACATACCCCTCATACATGCATAGAGTCAGCTGAGAAACCAAGGTTCATCTCAGGGGCGGCAGAAGGTGTAAATGAGTAACACGTGGACGTCCCTCAGAATGTAGGCCTTCGTTGACTGTGCTATTTCCACACTTATTTCCTTCATATAGGCAAAATAATGACTTCCTTTAAGCATATGGTAAAAACAGTCATAAAAAAGGCAATGTTTAACTTTGACTGTGACATTAGTTAGTTAGCCTTAACATATAGAACGAATGAAGGGGGCTCCTTTCTTCTTCGGGGCCCTCATAAAGCCCTCCCCGTCTTTTCCTGTCAGGATGAGGTCAGCCAGGTATAGGGAGGTTTACAGCTTTCAGGGTCAACTTGGAGTCAGCTGAGTAACCAAACTTAATCACAGTGGCGGCAGAAGGTGTAAATGAGTAACAATTAAGTTGGATGTCACTCCGATCCACTCCGTAATCCGACTCTTTTTCCACACTTATTTCATTCATGTAGGCAAGATAATGCTAATACTTCCTTTAAACCTACGGTAAATTTCTCCCATATATCTTTATTGATAAAACTTGCATGATTGGTTGTAGTTTTAATACTATAGTCATATATTTAATATGAGAATAATATATAATAATGTCGTACCCTATTATTTATTATATTATTGTGTCCTATTATATTAATACATGCTATATAATATTAGTAGTTGGCCTACTATATGCTTTGTAATGTATGTGTACATGCTCATTAATTTAAAATAAACAGCATTCTACTTCTGACTATAAAAGCTCATAAAAAAAATAACCAACGGTTTAATTGTTGATCTCAAATTCATGGCTTCAATAAATGCAATTATTATTTATATTATTTTTATGAATGTATTCAGTCCAATAGAGCCCATACCTGGGGGGGTAAATGTTTGTAACGTGTATTTAGGGTGAACGTTTACTATTAGTTAAAAAAGGTAGCTAACAGTGAACAAAAAATCTCCATATTATAAAACAGATGTTTTTTGTGTCATTATGCTAATGCAGGACTTCACCAACCTACAGGCATTGTTTGATTTACCTAATGGCAATTAATTATTAATACATTCAGAGTACACACTTTAAAAAAAGCAATTAATCTGAACGGACAGAGCACATGCATCTTATCCTTATTTTTGTTATTCATCACTATAGAAATATTTCACATGTTGACCAATTGCAAAATTTTATAGTTTCAACCGACGGACCACTCTGTAATTAACTATCAAGTCATGTAGTAAGATATAGGTAATGAGGATAGTTAAACAATCATATTAAGCCAATAGGCATAATCGTATCCTATATATAGCATTACTGTTGATAGAACTTTAACCAAAGGATATAATGGCGTTGGAGATATGTCTGTTTGTTGGGAAAAATGTATTGTTGTAGGATAATACCCTTGCAATCGTATAAAGCACTTAACAGCAATAGAAGGAATAGTATTTGCTTACTATTTGGGAGACATTTTTAGCGTTAAAGTGACTGTGAATACAGACTCAAGATCATTTAGAACCAGGCAGGGGTGAGGGCATCTTGCCCAAAGATGTCTCCAGGTAGCCTGCAGACATTGGGGATGGAACCAAGAACCTTTCAGCTGGACTGGCTTAATTATCTTGCCCTACAATAGTAATAATAGCGATTTAATCAATTGAACTGATTGAGTGATAGAACTAATTTTTATATAAGTAATACTAATACAATTATAATGTCTAATTTAAACAATATCAAGTTACAGCTTACACTTTACATGCCACCCTTAGCCTTAGTCCAAATCGGCATCTTTGACTTAGGCAAAATAAAAGAATTGAGTTTGTTTTTCTGTGGTACAGTTTTGATTGTGCTTCCATGAGGACCTAGCAGAAGACTTAGAGGTTGTGGTATCCAATGAGAATGGGAGCATTTAAACAGGGAACTCTTGACCTCAGTTGATCTGCGCTTCCTGCTGTCATTAAAGACATCAGTAGTGTCATGTGCTTTAAAAATTTCATAGTGTTATTTATCTTGATTTGCACTTTTACAGAGCTATGGTGTATATCTGCTTCCCACTGTTGTCTTCTTGTAAAGTAGCATTGGCCTATAAATCACCAATAAAGTTTAAATTATATATATATATATATATATATGAATATATATAAAATATGAATATGATAAACACATGTCGTGCTGTGTAATAGAATGTTCTTTACCTAATTTAATGTTATGCCACTAATGTAGGCCTACACTCTGCTCCCTTGAGCTCTAATTGCCACCACAAGAGGGTGGTAATATGTAGTCACATAGGATGTAGATGGATGAATGATTCACCTTAAAAGCACCCTAACAACACAAAACCGTTTTAAATATAAAATATTCATATAGTTGGGTTGTGTTTCTCGTTGTTGTTGCTGTAGTTAAGGGGAGAAATCAGACAATGTTCTCAAATTGTAATTATTTTGTCTTAAATGATATATCTTGTACTATTGCCAGTAGTACTGTATATATAAATACCATCATATTATTATTTAGAAGGATAATAATACATAGTAATGTAGTTCACTATTTTATATACTATTATTGTGTCATGTTATATTAATACATGAATACATTAATCAATATAATAATACTTGTAGGCCTACTATGTGCTGTGTCATGACGTATGTGTACATGCACATATTTAAATAAATAGCATTCTACTTTTGAAAATATGAAAACTTGTCCAAAAAATACGACTGTTATATTGTTGATCTCAAGCTAATGGTTTAATCATTGTTTTAAAAAAAATGCAACGTTTAATTAATACAATATGATTTTTTTAGCGCTCTTGAAATAGACTAGTTTAAGACACAATTACTATTATTATGTCAAATAACTTTTAATTACCGTTTTAATCAAATGTTTTGGTTATTATTATTTTGTTTAATCATGTGTGTGTGTGTGTGTGTTTGTGTGTCTGGCAACATAAGAAAACACTGAGATGCCAGGATGTGTATCTATACCTGGCCAATAAAAACCTAATGAAAGAGTCTCATTAAATCATCAGAAAACGTGGAACATAACAAACGTTCAGTATTCAAGAAGTCCTTTCTTTGACTGAACAGGAACTTCATATATTCCCAAAAATATCTGAAGATTGAAACTTTTATGATCAAGGTCAAGTATTTATTCTTCTTTCATAAATGTAATTATTATTATTAATATGTTTTAGCAGTATTTATTTTTTTTATTATTATTGCTTTATAATTTTATTATTTTTTGATTATAATTTAATGATCAATATTTTGTATTGATTGCAGCTTCTAAAAGATTTTGGTTCACAATTGACATGGTCAAACCTATCCCAAATGTAAAATAAATGCATATTGAATTTAAATAAATAATAATTGTGAATGAGGAGGTGGTCAAGATAAATTTACACTAGAAGGAGTTAAATACAGATGTATGTGAGTAAAAGATGAGTTATTTGTTAATAAGGAGGAGTTAAAGATATGTTAATGAGGAGGAATCGAAGAGGAGGAGTTAAAGAGTTATGTTACATATGTAAATATAATATATATGTAAATGAGGTGGCCTTAAAAGGCAATTGTTAAATAATCTATTAAATGGGAGGAGTTCAAGTAGGAGTGAATGGTTTTCTTAAAGATAATTTGCCAGGGTGAGGATGACATAATGGTATTTGGAAGAAACATATGAACTCTTTGAGAACCTATTCTCCTTTATCTTTGCAAAATTCAACACATTCTTCTGCTCGAGTCGACCTCAACTTGAAGAAGATTATGTCGATTGTTTCTGAAGAATTCCTGTTCTTCGATGGGCTTTTGCTCTCGTGTAAAAAACTAAATAGCCATATAAATGATAGAATTTGGTAACTATTTCGGAGACGCTTTTACATTTAGGGCATTTAGCAGACGCTTTTATCCAAAGCGACTTACAACGGTGCATATGCACATTCACACACCGATTTGTGGAGTCCACCATTCAAGGCGACAGCCAGCTCGTCGGGAGCAGTTAGGGTTAGGTGTCTTGCTCAGGGACACCTCGACACTCAGCTAGGAGGAGCCGGGGTTCGAACTAGCAACCTCCCGGTTATGAGGCAACCCGCGCTACATCCTAAGCTAAGGCAACCCTATACCCTTTTAAACTTACAGGGACTTACAGTAAACACAGAGGTGAATACATGTCATTAGGGAGCAGGTAGAGGTGAGGGCATCTTGCTCAAGGATGCATACAGGTAGATGGCAGACATTGGGAATCGTACCGAGCACCTTTCAGCTGGACTGGCTAAACTATCATGCCCTAAGTAATAGCAGTTGAAATATTAGAACCAATAGTGATTGAACTAATGTTAGTAATAAAGGTGAAGAAATGTCTGAGTAAGTTGGTATTGATGCTGGGACAGATATCAAATCAAATCAAACTTTATTGGTAGAGTGCTTTTGGTGCAAAACAGCAATTCAGTAAGTGCTTAACATGCAAACAACACAATAAGAACACATGTTTGTTCCAAAAAAACACCATAGGGTCAGAATAGTTTGAGAAAACAACAATACAAAGTGTGCGACACAACAGGAACTAGAAATTTGTTAAACTAATCACTATGAGATACACTTTTAAGTGGGGAATTAAGAACATGAAATGATTAGAAGGAAGCTAAATGAGAAAGGTAAGCTTTAAGACGATTCAAATTATTGACCGCATCTTCAATCTTAAGGCCTATTTGCCCTTAATTTACACAGGTTAAGGCTATACACTTCTTTTTCAAGAAAGATCCGATTTGCAGCGTCAGCGATTGCATGGTGGTACAAATATATATATTTTTTCGATATCTTTAGAATTATCCAAAAGTTAGGTCAGAATTTGAATTCTAAATGTTGATAATATTAAATTGTTGTGCTCTTGTAATTACACTTTATATCCAGGGGAGGGCGCCCAACTCCAGGAAATACGGCGATCCATCAAGATTTAGTTGGCCCACATTCCTCTACAAAACCCTATATCATTTTTTTTTTTTAAACACCAAGGTTTCAATAAATAATTTAATCAAATCTAAACGTTAATCTTTGTGATATTTCAGAAAAAATACATTTTATTTAATATTTAATTAAAATGGTATAATACAATGAATACATCATGATTACCAAGCACCCCTTATTGCCCCTGATCAAATATTTGACCAACACTATCTCTAAACACAGTAACTCCCTCCTCTCTCACACACATTGACAAACCCCAGTGTTTATAGCCAAATCGTTATTTATATGCCAGCAGTGTTTGACCTAATTACCAAAACATATTAATTATTATTACAGTGTTAAATAATGAATATGTCAGGGAGCAGTCCTGGGCGTGTTTGCCTGTGTTCAATTGAACTATGGGCCTACTCTTTAGAGTGTGTTTGCCAGCGGTGCTGTGTGGCTGGCTCTCACCCTGCTGTAGAGGACCACAAGCAGCACGTGCCCTTGGCCTACTTCCTGAGCTCAGTGCTCAATGCAGGCACTGCGTGAAGCCGATTTCTCTTAAGGTAAAGCAGGGCAACAGTATGGATACTGCATTCTTCATGGTGAGTGGCCTTCTATAAACACTTTTAACTCCGTCATAAGTACAACTTCGAGTGAGAGCGAGAGGTGTTTGATAGCATATTGGTGAAAGCTGTATGGGTTTCTAAGTTTTGGTGGATTCATAGTTATTTAAATTGATGACTGCTGTGGGATTTTTAACCAATGACGGTGCCCCGTGTGTGGAGCTGGTCTATATGTGTCTTTGTGTGTGTGTGTGTGTGTGTGTGTGTGTGTGTGTGTGTGTGAGGAAGAGGAGGGACCCTTGCAAGATACATGTATAGAACAGTTGTTGAGACTGCGCTTCTAATTACAGGTACTCTCTGTTAGAACTGTGGTGGAGAGGGGTTGTATAGAATAGATACTATTGATATTTATTCTTATTAAGTGCTTTTATCAAAAGCAGATTTATTTTTAGCTACACACCATGAATGAGCAAGTAGGCATCTTGTTCATGGATGCCTACAAGTAGACTGCGGATAATAGGGTTGGAACCCAGAACCTTTCGGCTGAGAGTCAAACAGCCTTACCACGAGACCGTCCTGCCTCATTGTATACTGTAAGAGAGCTCCTCCTGTCCATACCTGCTGCTGATAGTTCATTCACTCTAAGTGGACTCCAGAGGCTTTATTTTAAGCTCTAGACTAGTTTTATAATGTCCTTTAAACCAGGTACACCATTATTTCTGTAGATTAGAGTTGAATTCATAAAACATTTGAGTAACACAATTTGTATTGACGTCATGTAAAGTCAAATATTATAATACTGCAGTTCATAATAATGCAATTCATCTGAGCATTTGTCCACAAGAAATAGCACTAAAAAACATCATTACAACATGGAGTTTTTCCTATGACAAGACACTAATTAGTTGTGTCAGTGATGGAAATAAACATCTTCATGACTCACACGCACACACCTCCATGTGAGACTATTTATATCCCATCTTAGTAAACAAGATACAAAGACAATAAATGTGTTTATTCTTCTGTTTTGTGTTCTATCTACTAAACTAAACTAAAGACTGAAGCCATGCCTTACCATATTTTAAATATGTCAACTGAAGCTATTGAATGCTCATAGTTCATAATCCCAATCTGATTTTTGATTGGACATGGGGTGACAGGGCTAGCCAATGGGCGATGTTGCCTTCTTCCTGTTCTAGGTGAATGATAGATGGATGGGTAGATGATGGATGGATTCAAGGTGGATGATAGTTGGATGGTTGGATGATGGATGGATGAAAGGTGGATGATAGTTGGATGGTTTGATGATGGATGGATGAAAGGTGGATGATAGCTGGATGGATGGATGAAAGGTGGATGATAGCTGGATGGATGGATGAAAGGTGGATGATAGCTGGATGGTTGGCTAGTTGGGTGGATAGATGGACTTAAGGATAGAAGAATGTATAGACGGACGGACGGATGGACGGATCGATGATTGAATGATAGATTGGTGGTTGGATGGATGGATGGGTAGATGATAGTAGAGGGATGGGGTATAAATTGATAGTTGGGTAAATGGATGAATGGATGATTGAAGGATGGATAAATGGATAGACAGATGGATGACTTTGGATGGATGATAGATGGATGGATAATAGATGGGTCGATAGATGGACCGATGGATGGATGGATGGGTAGATGATGATAGAGGGATGGATGATAGATGGATAGTTTGGTGGCTGGATGATAGATGGATGATAGATGGATGATAGATGGATGATAGATGGATGATAGATGGATGATGGATGGATGATAGGATGGATGATGGATGGATGGTTAGAAACATCATGACTCTTCATACGATGGGCACAACGTCAATGCTAATATAGACTTCAGAGAGAATAATT
>OMKX01001738.1:0-10389 GCA_900302425.1 Brosme brosme
AGCCTCCGTTTCTTTCTTATCCCTCTTAGGGTTGCAGCGCGATGACACCATCTACGAGGACGGGGACGTGAAGGAGGCCCTGACGAGGATCCCAGAGAGGATGTACAATGACCGGGTGTTCAGGGTGAAGAGAGCTCTGGACCTCTCCATGAAGCAGCAGATCCTCCCCAAGGACCAGTGGACAAAATATGAGGAGGTGGGTTTCCAGCTTGTGGGATTTTAAATCAAATCAGTTAATGTTGCGTAATAGGCTTCGTCATCATCTCATAGATGAGGATATGTGGCTTGTTCATCATGACATCAAATCGCAATTACCGCCTTTGTTTCCCATGTATAGCTACATAGGGATGTTATTGGTAGTAATGGTATTTTGGTCATTGTTTAGTAATTAATTGTCATTATGGGGAGACGTTGTGTTTGAAACTGCCACAGAATTTCTCATGCGAGGTGGCAGAATAAAGTTTTAATTATCCTAGGTTACGGTATATTTACGTTGATTTAGAATTTTACAGTACTACTAACTATTTTAAGATAGGATAGTTAGGGTAGGGTGTTTGACTCCCAGCACAAAGATCATGGGTTTAAACTCCAATGTTTGCGGTCTGCCGGTGTAGGCAATCCTTGAGCAAAACTAATTCATCCATCTCTTCCTTCATCAGGATGTGCATTACCTGACGCCCTACCTGGAAGAAGTGATCCGAGAGAGGAAAGAAAAGGAGGAGTGGGCGAAGAAATGAGGTTCCTGATAGAGGAACCGTTGTGTGGTCCCCCGTTGTAATATTTAAAATAAAGTGTAACCTATAAGACAGATATATGCCTGCTTATTAAGGAAATTAGCTTTTTGAAACTGAAAAAAGACAAGGTATTGTTTAATTGCAAAACCGTTATTGTCCAAGGTATCTAAGGTATCACCTTTGTAAAATGTATCACTTACGAAAATAAAGTTGTGTTACAATTTGAAACTATATGAACACAAAAATATACTTAAAACCAGAGTAGATATACAAATGTACATAAAGTTACAAACAAGAGTGGGTATGAAATTCAAAACATTTCTATAAAGTTATAGCCAACATCTACAGTATTGCATATTAAATAGGATGGAGAATAGTTTGGGAGGATATTTATCCAAATTGTGTCCAGGACTTTTATTGCAACTATAACTAACGTTTTTTTTTCACTATTTAAAAAAAAAAGAGTGCAGAAGAATTTGCTTCACACATTTAAATAAAAAGTGCCATGTTGGTGTATGATGGCTAAGCATTAGGCTACTCCTGCTGAGCCCGGGATCTCCTGGTGTCCACGTCATTTATGGTATCGATAAAGTTCTCAATTACACTGTTGAAGGACTTGAGCATCGACACCCCCAGCTCATTGCAGGTCTCATGAATGTCCGGGTCAAACGCCCCCATCAGCGGCGTGCACACCTCTACGCCTTCCTTCCCAGCCCCAGCAAGGATCGCCATCAGCTGGGTCCTCACCTGCTCAAACAAGTCCCGGTCATACTCCAACAGAACAGAGTCATCAAGCGGGTAGGTGACGTCCGCCGAGTAGCAGTCCCGCGGAACCGGCATCTCGATGTACCTCAGCTTTGGAAAGCTGGTGGACAGCACCGAGAACAGCCGACGTAGCGCCCCAGAGCTCAGGGGGTTTCCCAGAAGCCTTAGCTCCTGGAGGGCCTGGCAGCAAACCAGACTTCTGACGAAGTCGTCCACATGTTCGTCCTCTATGTCACATTCTTCGAGGGACAGGCTGACCAGCGTCGCTGAACATCGTCCGAGCAGCTTCGGGAGGCTGGCGGGGAAAGAACCGACGACGTCGTTGCCGCTGAGGTCAAGTCGGACCAGCGCCTCGGTGTGGAGGCTGTTGGACAGGTACACCAGGTCCACGCGGGTCAGGCTGCAGTTGGCCACCTCCAGGCACTGCAGAGGCGTGTTGAGAGGACTGCGTAAACAACAGTTAAAGAACTGAATGTTAATTTGGGGGCATGATGGTCTAGATAGTGGTTATGGTGTTTAAATTCCAGCCCGAAAGGTTGTGGGATCAAAACCCCATTGTCTGACCCAAGTCTACCTGCTGAAGGCATCCTTGTGCAAGAGGCCTTACCCTTACCTGCTAATCAATTTTAATCAACTTAAAGCTATACGTCCCTTTGTATAAAAGTGTCTGCTAAATGGATAATAGCAAATAGTTATGTTAGATGGGTCTATAAATTTGCTTGGCAATAAGGAGTTTTCATAATATGATGACACTTGCTTGATTCAAGAAATTGTCTTGGCATTTTGTGTCTTCATTGTGTATACACATTAGGGACAATGCCATGTTTATTTTGATTATTCCACAAAATGTATTTTGATATCAGCTTATCTTTTCCCATAAATGTGAGCAGACACACCTGTTTCCCAAATTGCACTTTGGCAAGTGAAGCAACATCAAACTACCTGTTAGCCGCCACAGTGGTTGGAATAGTTAACAATGATAGCTGGAGGTGGTTTCCATGTAGCCATACAAATGCTCTGCACAAGATTGAAGTTATATTTTTCTCTTGTAGAAACGGACAAGACCAGAAAAAAACCATCTCTCCCTATCTCTCTCAGCCTGTTTTTCATGAAACATGGAGTAATAGTAAAAAGTACTTCATATTGGCCTGCTATACTCAAAAGTATGTTTAAGTACTCATATCATCATAATGACCTCGTATTATAAGGAGAAGTCCCTTTTCTAATTTATAAACCTGTTGGGCAAGCTAAAGAATGTTGACGATCCTGTTATGTTGCCTCAAACCACCACTTGAAAATATCTGTGATGAATCACCCTGGTCTCCACCCTCGATGAGTCAATCACATGTAGGCTGAGAGTATCCTTTCCCTGCCTCAATATAGAACCAGGAAGTCCTGGGAAATAGACTCTCCCATCTGTATGACGCTTCCACAGGGCAGCTAAAACAAGGTGGGTTTCACTGCTATTAAATACCACCCACCCCTGTGAAACAAACACATGAACCCCGCCCCTCACCTTAGCAGTCTGCGCAGGTGTCCAGTCAGGGTGGAGAAGCCCAGGTACAGCTCGGTTAACTTGGACCACTGCGCGAGCTGCTCCCCGATGGTCGCTAGCAGGTTAGCCTCGTCTGCCCCCAGCCTACGCACATCCAGCGCTCCGGCGGGGAGGGTGAGCGACCGCAGCTCGGGGAACTGAACCCTGGAGAACAGCACCTCCAGGTGAGGCGCCTCCAGGGGAACGTTGTGCACCACCTCCAGTTTAGACATGAACTCGGGCTCGGCCAGGCGCAGGATGTAGAACAGCTGCTTGAGGGCAAGGGAGTCGCCCCGAAACCCCATGAAGCGGAGCTTCAGCGGGCAGTGGCGGAGGAGGATGAGTGCCTGGGCCACCATCTCGTAGTTGCGGCCCGTGACGAAGCCGTTGAAGCGGACGTCCACGGAGGTCTCGAAGGCCCACGGCGAGGCGTCGGAGGCCTGCATGGCCACTAGGGTCTCATAGCACATCCGCGTCAGCATGGTGGTTCTTGCCCATCTTCCCAGGGTGGACTGGCAGGGACATGTCTGGTGCTCGGTGTCCCTCAGGGCAGTCAGATCCACCAGGCGCAGCTTCTTGGCGTATGTTGTTGGGGAAGACAACACATAGTCCTTGGGGAGAAGAGGAAAAAACCTTCTGGCATCAACACTCAAAGTGTCATTCTTGGAGCATCAAAGGTCAATGCTAAAGCGTTGGATCAAAAACTAAATTAATCAGCCAAAGTATCCTTGGCTCATAGATCCAAAAGGATCAAATGTGAAGAGAAGTCTGTCACTACAGAAGCCCAGTACCTGCAGGCATGCACGTACCTTCAAACCAGTCACAATAGCCTCCAGACACAGCCGGCATGTGCTGGAGGTGAGGTCGGCGGGGCAGTCTGACGTTTTCCCCAGGATCCTTTGCAGGTTGATCTCCGGTAGGGGCCATGTGCGGACCAGGGCGAGCAGCAGCGGGGCCTGCTCATGGAGGTAGCAGGCCTTGAAAAGGAGCGGGTACAGGTTAAAGGACACGCAGGGGAGGTTCTCCACCGTACTCTCGCCACTCTGGCTGAAGCTCTCCGCGGCAAGGAATCGCAGTGACTTCATGGTGTCCAGTCACTGCAACCCAGATGATCCTGAATGGTTCTTTGTTGTGGTCGTTGCCTTGTTGTTGTTGTTTTCCTGCTGTGTTGGACCGCCCACTGTAGATAATCCTACTCTGTGAGTTTGGGTGCGTGGGCTTTGTCAGGGAGCGTGTTCATGTTGTGTCGCTAAGAATCAGCCTTGGGGTCCCGTGGTAGGTGACAGGGCCTATTTTTAGAAACAGCTGTCTCACGTCCTTGGCCTAGCTCGCACAGTGTCTATTTGCAACCTTATCTGTGGGCTTGGTTAGTGGCCCTACTGCTGAATGAGTCTACTTACCTTGTTCACTTAGCCAATGAAAAGAGACCGCAGGGTGTTTAGTTTGACTTCTAGGACTGTCAGAAATCTTGTCATGACAGGAAATAAACTTTGAAAAAGTTTGCAGTTTGTTCACTGCTTAACATTTGCTAAGAAGATCTTTTAGTTAAAAGGGACTAATTAAATAACACCGGGGATAAAAAGTGCATCATACAAATATTTAATATTCTACTTTGTCTTAGCTTCATTAAATCCCTACATACAAATTATCTATGTTACAAATATTGGCAGTGTCAAATATTTATCATATCTAAGACAAATGGCAAAAGGATAAAGATTGCGATTAAGTAATGTGACTGAACGATATGTTACGTTACTTTGAAATAAGTGGCAATCTACATATACCTGAGAGGACACTCACAGTCTAAAGGGGCAATAATATTATAAACAAAATATACAAATGAAATAGACCTAAGTTATAGAGCATGTTATTCCCTCCATAGCTGATATAGACCAATGGCAGTATGGGAAATGTTGTCTCTGCATAAAATCTGAGACCTGATTCCCCAACATTACACACTCGCCAAACGACGTCACGAAGCGTAGTAGTGGTGGTGGTGATGGTGTTCATGATGGTGGTGATGTTCATGCCTGTGACCTGGTGGTGCCAGGGGCAGACAGGAAGAGGCGGGCAGGCCATGGTGCCCCTCCCTCTCCCCCTCGGTGTGCTGTGCCTGGCAGCAGGGCTGTCGAGAGGGGACCCCGCCGGCGTCCTGTCCCCGGGAGCGGAGCCTCTTGCTGCTGTGGCTACGGAGCAGCGGGGCGTGGCCGGGCTGGGTCACCAGGTGGCAGGGCGGGGCCGCGGGGGGCTGCTGATGATGACCGTGAACCCTGGTCGACCGTAGCCCTCCTCCGGTCCGCTCTTCCCCCGGCTCCTTGGTCCTGGCCCTGAAAGAGACCCGCCTCTGAGGGGCGGTGGAGCTGCAGTTCTCCCTGGTTGCCACAGGGTGGCGCTGGGGAGCTGAGCAAGGGACCTGCCTTGGCTCTGGGGAGCATGATTCTGTGGTAAAAATGTAGAAATTTGTAGTTTCTGTATTCAGCCGTGTGACAAATGATTGACTTGAGGCTATACATGCTTCCATTTTACTTATTATATATATATTACTTATATTTACTTAGTATTACAAATAAATGTGTACCTAAATCTGTTCGTATGGACCAACAAACGAACAGTTTGTGTACCTGCTTCGTCAAACTTGGAGGCGTAGTTCTCGATGCCAGCTAGATCCAGGTAGTGGTTCCGGCGCTCTGCATTTTCATCAACACAATAAGGGCTCCTGGCCCGACTGCCTAGACCCTGGCACACACTCGGCCCTGCTATCCACAACCATGTGGGACGGAGAGTTTACAGTGGACATTACAGAGAGTGATGCGGTGCTGGCAAAACAGAGTTATGTGGTTGTTACTGTTGCATTGGGCAAACTGCTGTCATATGCATCTTTTCGTGTAAACAGACCTGCCTCCTATTGTTTATATTGTTATTTCATAGGATATATGATATTATTAATTGGATGATTCGTTGTCGTGTTATTGTGCTGTACTTAAAGATAATCATTCTAATCAAAGGTATATCTGAAATACAGTAGGTTGCATGCTAGTGAAAATGTACTATATTTCTTTAATATTATGGATAACTTATGGTTTAAAAAAAAATGTTTATGTTTGAAAGACCAAAACCATGTATTTAATCAATTAAAATGTCCATCTAAAATGTTAGTGTTACCTGTTTGTGAGATCTTCTCTGCTGTAGATGGGGGAGACACAACTATTTTGATCTTCAGGGTTGCGTTGGGGTCGCACGGCTGCTTGACCGATGACTCCACCACCTCACAGATGGAGTGCATGAGACTGGACATGTTCTGCGGAGTGGGAATATTAAACAGTTAAACACGCACACACACACACACACACACATACGCGGAGATCTTCCTGAATTTACATGCACTTTCACTCATGTAAACACAAAACACCCATTTAAGCACACGCACACACACCAACCACCGCACAGAAACGTGTGAGTGCCAGCGGTTCCACCTGCGTGGTGACCTTGCCGCTCTTGTCCAGGTCATAGACGGTGAAGAGCCACTCTTGCCCTGCCTCCGCCTCCACAGCTGTGCCACACTCTGTCTCCTGCACGCACACCAAACAAAACGTTGAGACATAAACAACATATTTAATCCCATCTCCTTTAAAACATGATACTTTATACTAAATGCAACATTTTTTATAGATATACATTTAGAGCAATGTATTGCTAGAAACTTGACAAATTATAAGTCATTAATAATTAGCAGAAAATGGGTTTGTAATAGAAAAGGCTATTAGTAGAAGGATGGATGCAGTGAGACACCCTCGTTTGCGTCCTGAAGTAATTATTAGCAAATGCGCTCTGAGATCTGCTGTCCCCTTCATCAGAGAAGCTGTAGAAGCATGGAAACACCCACTCACCCCGGCACGGCTGCTCCTCGTCCGGCTCTGCCTGCTGGCCAGGAGATGGCATGCGTGCCCCCAGTCTGGACGCGCCCTCTCTGGAGGTAACGCCACTGGAGCACACACAGTTACAGCTGCATCAGCGTCATCAGACGGCACTCTCATTACCGTACATGTGTTGTCATTTAGCTGAGAATCTAAACCAAGTGACGGCGGAGGACACGCAATCAAAGACTTCACGACCATGTTAAAACAAATCGGTTGAACGGCTATAGGAATCCGCACATACGGTTTGTATAATTATTATTCTTTGTGTAAGTGGTAACATAGCCCATTAATGGCCTTGCTCTAATAAACTGTAGTTAGTTGCCGGTGCCTTGTCTAAGGCATTTAAGCGCTCAGTTTAATTCTTTGTTTCTCTGTGTACCCGAGGACTAAAATAATTGAACTTGAACGTGTTACCTTTGACACTACATGTTGATCTGATACTGAAACATGGTTCCACTGTCGTCACATTACTTGTTTACGACACTGAGCCAACAGGTATTGAGGGCAACGAGGCATTTCCGCACAAACACGAAACAGATGTCAACACTTTCCGCAATTTTACGCGATCGCCCCTTTCAAAGCGCTGGCAAAAAAAGGGTGTGTCCCTTTTGGAGTCTGGTACATCTCACATACTGATATTATAGAAGCTGAGCCCTTTTAACAATACAATGCAGTCAGTGAAGATGTAGTGTGTACACTGCCAATTGAGGATATGGGAAAAGCCTTTTCAAAACTCACCCTCCAGGTGGCCATCATGACCGAGTTGGGAATGCTCCACGGAATCTCCAACACACAGTTCCTGAGAGCAGAGTTGTAGAATATAAACACATGACCGATAAACGCATAGGGTGAAGATCGGCGTGGCCGTTTTTATGTGCTGCAGGAAAAGCGATGACATAAACTTAACTGAAGGTGTCAGAAGGTGAACCAGTTGCTGGGAACCAGTTTTTACCTGAAGCAGACCCATGACTATACAATTTCCAGTTTTATCGATTTGTTTTGTATAGAGATTTATAGAGGTGTTCGGCCCTTCTACTCTTAATTATATCTTTATTAGTTTGGTTCCAGAGGTGCATCTCAGAGAAACAACCAGGACAATGGCCCTGGCCTTTTTGTGCAAGTGACGGCAAATATGAATGACATAACCGGTTTACACATTCAGTTGTTCCCATCGTAAGTCAGACACCAGTGACTCTAAAGAGGCCGTACACATGCCAAAGGGGTCCTCTCTTTTTCAGATTTAAGAAAAATCTCTCAACACATCTCTCGCCCTTCACAAAGAAGGTCACACTATCTTTCTGGCAGATGCAGGTGAAGCAGTTACACCCACCCACAAACACACACACACACACACACACACACAAACACATACACCAACACACACACACACACACAGAAAGACAGACACAAACACAGACACAGACACAAACACACAGGCCCTCCTTCGGATTGAGCTCTGGTTAAATCAACCACTGCCAGCCTCGGGCTCAGCCTCCAGGTTCTGTCCTGATGTTCAGCTCCTGGTGTTTCGGTCCTGGTGTTCAGCTCATGGTGTTTCAGTCCTGGTGTTTCGGTCCTGGTGTTCAGCTCCTGGTGTTGGTGTTTCGGTCCTGGTGTTCAGCTCATGGTGTTTCGGTCCTGGTGTTCAGCTCATGGTGTTTGGGTCCTGGTGTTTGGGTCCTGGTGTTTGGGTCCTGGTGTTTCGGTCCAGTGTTTGGTCAGCTCTGATGCCTGTTCCACATTTTCCTCCTCATCTTTTCTGTCAGTTGGAGAACAGCCAGGGGAGATTGTGCTGCTGCTCTCTCTCACCAAGTTTTAGACCATTATTTTGACGAGAATTAGAGGAGACTTCGGTAGAATAACCGATATCAGGGTTGAACTTACGTCACTATTCATAAGGCATAAGGCAACACAAACAGAAAACAGTACAATGAAGTATGATCGTACAACTATGATACATATACACGGTATATCGATGGTTTTAATATTCAAATACAATACTGTTACACAGCCTAGTGGGAACCAAACTACAACATATCTTGCTCTCCATTAAGTAAATATATTGAGAATGTGGTATTGAGAAAGGATGGTATTAAAAAAAACACGTCATCATGGATTTCCATGGTTTTCCTTTGGACACGATTGTGTGGGCGCCACAATCTGAGCAGCGATGAGGCATCTCCACCCAAATGTTTGAGCAGCCAATCAATGAACGGGACTCCACCCAAACTACCCCTCCATTTGAGTCCAGCTGAATCAGAATCCATCGGTGGATTCGGTCCCAGACCTCGTCAGGGTCCAGCGTTGGCGTTCAGCGAGAAGGCTGAGGAGTGATGTATGTGTTCCGCCCATCCCTCCGCAGGGTCCAGCGCTATAACCGTCATCACCCCCTCACAACCGCCTCAGTCGAGAACCAACACCAACCCTATGACCCAGAGAACGTTGCATGTTCAATATCCATTACACAACCAACAACGATCTAATTCCCTTTATTATTTCATCCCTCTCTGGGTTTCCTCCTGGGAAGATCGAGGGCGAGGGCAACGGGTAGAGTCGTCGGTCCGAGCCAATCGTATGGCTTTAATAAAGCTAGCATTGTGGCCGCGGAGATTGCAAGCCAATGCAAGCTAACTCTGCTCGTAGTGGGGGAGAAAAGCAGAGGTGGTGAAAACATGTTGGATCCTAAAACCTAGCGAGCACAAGTGGGATAGTAAAACGCTCTATATACGGCTCCACAGGTTTACACCCATCCTACAAACACATCTTACACACATAGTTTTAAACACAACTTAGATTCGCCCCAGGACACACATCCTCCAGAGGAAAATCTCACATCCACTACACATCCGTACACATATACTAGACCCATCCATACACACATCATCCACACGTCCTGTAGCACAACATGTCTTCATACTTTTCCAAGGATTACGCTACTCTTCTCTATTAATCTTGTTGTATTTTTCCACTCCTTTGAAATGTTAAATGGACTTGGTAAAAATGTAAAAAAAAATGTGAAATGTAAAGCACTTGGTAACATACACTAATTGCATGAGGATATATAGACTGCACAGTGTTTAGCACAGGGAAACAAAGTATTTGAAGTATTCAAAATGACACTTTATGGTTCTTTAGAATCCCAGTAGAGTAGTTAAGCAACGGATGACTTGCACAACGTACAGAACACAACTCAACACGGAGATAAACAACATTTAATCGTGTAATAGAAGCCTGTGAATGCTAATCTTGCTCCCGACTGTTAACAATTAACAGTTTTTCTCACCAGAGAGATAATGACATGTTTACTGCATTCTGTGAAGATGCTTTTCCCCAAATACCCCGGAACGTATGATTACGCCTCACTGTGTATTTCTGTAGTGAAATAATAACGTCCTGCTATGGTTACTTCTGATTACAGCCCCAGTTTCAATCCAGGATA
>OMKX01001776.1:0-11092 GCA_900302425.1 Brosme brosme
TTTCCATGACACTGACAAGCGCTGCTGCTGGTACAGCAGATCCAGAGATGGGGCTTCTGCTTCCGTGGGATCAGAAAGGTTCCGGACAAATTGTTTCACTCGGCGGATGCGGAGACCCCATCTTAACAGTAACTAAAGCGACTAATGGACTCTAGATTGCAAAACATATACACTCAAGTGAGACAGTAGATAGGGAATACAGTTAAAGTCCAACTGGCTGTTTATTCAAACGTTATCACAAAAACATTGTATGTACAGGAATAAAATAGGACACGGATGTTGCGCAGGTCATACAGCTCCAAGAATGAGACGGCTAAGTTATGTCGTCTGAACACGAGCTCCGGTTTCGAGTCCACAAAGCAAAAGTTCCATTTGACCCATGGAGGAAAACAGAAGAGTGTTAACCCTGTTCTCCACAACCTCAGGGACGAAGGAACACAACACCAATCCTCCACGCCCCCATTCATCCAAGGCCCAATGTCATTAGGAACGTGTCGGGAGGGGGCGTCAGTCCGAATCGCTGTCCTCTGCACCCATCTCGGCGTTCGGTTGTTCCTCCTCTCCGTCGCTCTGTTTATCCCAGTCTTTCATTTTAGCACCCATCATGAAGTCATCTCTGAGGACACTCCAGGCGGGCTTCTCGTCAGCACCCTGAGCCCCCAAAATAAATAATTTAACACATGAATAGAATGCTGTGAGTGACTGCATCCAATATAGCTTCTCCTCAAAATAACCTCTGCTTTCGAGCCATGTGATAGGACAATACAAACAAGTTCAACTCTGGCCAGTGTCACTTTCTTTAAAAACAACTCAACAGTGCCACCACATGGGTAGACAGCATAATTACACCAATACGATGCAAAGGCCCCTTTATGGTTATTTTACATGTGTATTTGACGTAACCTAAACATTATATTCAATATTTTAAAAGTATGTTAAGATTTTGATTATATTTATATAATCAAACATAATGGTGTACCACCATTGTTGTAAGCTAACATAATTTTGAATACACTAAAGCGTTCACCTGCTGACATTGAGCCACCACAACCGATTAAAACTACAAAGGCAAAGTCATTTCATACTTTACTTATTGTCATTGTCCTTGCCATTCAATAGATTGTTAAAACAAGTCAGTTAACTCTTATCGTATACATTTCCTAGAACATCTGTCTTAGGTGACAGCCAGGCAGATTTACATTTAAAAAATAGATATATGTGGGGTTTCACATCTAACACCATGCTGCAGCTGAACACAGAAGTATTAGAAATAAATCGGATTAAACGACAGGAAAGATGGATCCTGCAGGCAGGAAACAACAAGATAGTTGGGACTGGTTTTACAACAGAGGGGGGGTAGCATCATTCTTTTCCCAGATACTTTGGGTCTTTAATATGGGATACCTGGCTGGCAATATGAAAACAATGCTGATGCATACAGTATTGCATATTATTCTTCCTTTCAACCGAAAATACTGACAAAACCATGTCATGGTAACCACATGTCATTAATGAAATGCCATCCATTAAGCAATATTGTACAAGTGTAAGGTTTAAAGGTGCGTGTTAAACTAAAACATAAGTAAATATTGAACTCACAGTTTCTTTCTCAGCCTTCACCACTTTGCTCCCTGTGTCTTTCCCCCTCAGCACATCAATGAAGTCTTTCTTGGTGACCGAGGAGAGGAGCTTGGCCTTCTTCCTGTCAGAGCCTCCGACCTCCTTCACCTTCTCGTTCACCAGGTTCTGATGCTTCCGTACGGCGTTGAACAGCTGCACTACACCTCTGGGGAAGAGAGTATGGAAAAACCACTTCTTAGAACACGTTTCCTGTTTGCTGGTCTGGAGAAAAGCGATTATCGGATTTATTATTGCCTTTATTAACATTCCTTCCTTACCTAAGCTTGGTTTACTTTCATGTAATAGCCTATTGAACTCAAGCAGAGACCACTGCAAAAGGAGAACCACATTGGTCGCAGAACTACTATTGTTCATAGTTCAAAATATAAGAGCAGGTACCAACCTGGTAGCAGTCCTCTGAAAGGTCCTTTCAGACTCCCGATCTGTAACGAGGTCAGGTTTCACCCTGAACATCATCTCCCACGTACGCTTCTTGTCCGTCTGTGGTAAGGAACCAAATGACAATTCTCAGTCTAAAAGCCGGAGTCAACAGGAAGTTACTGAGCTATGAAGGGAGATGTCAAGACGTCATGCTGTATTTATTTTTTTAAATTTAAATCAAAACACGCCTCTTTCATTCATGCTACCTTTTCTCTTTGCTCCAGCCTTTCCTGCTTCTCCTTCACCTTCATCTTCTCCAACTCCTTGCTTTTCACCAGTATAGTGGGTTTGCTCGCTGGGGTTTTCTTCTGCAGAATCTTGGACATTGCATCTGCCCACCCAGCGTTAGGGTTAGCGGCTTGCTCTTCACCATCACCCTCCTCATTTCCTTTATCTTCATCGTCTGCCTCTTCTCCGTCACTAACTTCAGTGTCCTTGTTGGGATCATCTTCGCCTTCGCCATCATCATCATTGTCATCAGCATCATCATCATCCATGTCATTTTCTCCGTCGACGCTTCCCTCGTCAGCACCACCATCAGAATCACTCTGGTCGCTGCTTCCATGGTCAGAGTATTCCTCTTCCCCTGAGAGATTAGACACGTGTTACTATACTGTCTTGTAAAACCATCCCCATTCCGTACTACATATTGGTGTGCATCAAATAAGTGAAAGAGGCCGTGTAGATGACACACTCGTACATCTAGGACAACATCAACGCGGTCGTTATGTTATTGTTGTGTTAACTTACCGTAGGCGTTCTGGTCCACTCTAGTTAGAATACCACGAACAGTCGCTGTGTTTATATTAACAACAATAACACGTACATACTGATACCGGGTGGTTCCTCTACCTGAGTGCCATCAGATTATCAAAAATTGTAATACCAAAAGAAAGTATGTTACTTACCAGATAACTCCACGGAGGTCTTCACGTGCGCTTTACTCGTAGCAGCCATCATTGTTCCGGAACTACGTCAGAGTGCAACAGCAAAAAGGATCCACGCAGGGAGGGGAGCATCGGACGCGATCGAAGTAGTTCCGAATTGTTTCCTGACCAAGGCCTTTGAAGTTCAATACACATTTTAGTATTGGTATATTTAGCAATATATACGTATAGGTATATTAAGCAATATATACGATTGAAAGTATCATGGTGATTGCTATGAGCAAGGTTGAATACACAGAAGTAACAACAAATATTACAAAACAATATTAAGTAATATAGTTAGAATTAAATGCAACACAATTTAGTGAAGAAGCAGTCTCTATTCAGAAAATGTATAGGCTAGAGGGGAAAAGAGAGACATTTATTTGGAGTTAAAGTTTAGGTACTATTGTAGTGAGATTTCACTTCCATAAAATATTTAGTACTATTAGTTAATGTTCTACAAGGTCATCATTCTGACTTACTAAGTCAAACCTATGTAAAACGTTTTAAGCGTCTAGGGCCCCTGTTGGAAATTGGTATCAAAATTGCAAATTAACTGGGAGAAGTCTCACCGTGGAATCTGAAAACGATTCTGCCTTGACATATCCGGTTAATTGGGTAATCCATTTTCGAGAAACGTGGTTGTTCACATGATGTCTCACAAGTATAGTGATCAATGAGATTATTCAGTGAGCATCAGTATCAGTCCGCCGTTAAGGAGGAGAAAGGTAGAGAAACAGGTTGTGGGTGTATCCAAACAATGCCTTATAGTCTACAAGTCTGGCCGCGCACTGTCCAACTGTCATTTTACAGTTCCCTGTCACGCTGGCAGGGGTTTTCTTCTGGTAAAACGCCGGGAACGCAGTACTTCTTCTCACTCCAGAGGAAATCAGGGGCTCTTCTCTCTCAGATATTGTCCAAAGATTAAAATGGCTCGTTCAAAACTGCGTAAGTAATTTCCGGCTCCTCTCACATTCTCCAATGCATTGCTTAAGGGACAGGCATTAGGTGTGAGGCAAAAAATACATAGATATTGGCTTAACTTGAAAGTAATGAACTGTGTTCGTCTAATGACCAAAAACTTACACATTTTTACCCATGTTCTAATTGTTAATTAATTAGCAGTTTATTTTCTAAAATGGTCACAATCCCCTGCCTCTTCTTCAGATAAGTAACTCAATACAGTAATGTATTCCAATAAAGCATTAAAGCCATGCGGCAAGAGTGTGCACATAGCTGACAGCGTACAACGCTTACGCTGGTATATCCAGAACAACCAGTTTTTTGAGTTGCAAACTGCATTCACTTCATGCACAGACGCCTCACATGGAGGCTCTGTCACCCACCAGCATAGTAGTTCATTCAAACACCTTTTATATTTCATGTTAAAGCAATTTGTCATCCCCATCTGCGATCGATTTAATATTTTCCCGCTACATTTCAGGATCGAGGGAACCTTTGGTGGAGGCAGCCCTGGGCTTCGCGCTTGGCGCCGTGGCGGGCTGCGTGCTGGGAGCCACGGAGGACCCGGTGGACCGGTCCATCTCGGTGATGACCTCGGAGGCCTTCATCAAGCCTGTGATGGACGAGGTCAGGACTGTGGGGCCCCTGGGCCTCGGCACCCTCTTGGGGGCCACGGCGTTGACCGCCTCCATGAGCTCTGTGGTGGCTGGCGTGATCCTCGCCGCGGCCACCGCCTCCGTGGTCCTGTCCAAGGGAAGCTGCGGCGTGTCGAACGCCGAGTCTGTCGGCTTGTGGGCGTGGTCCGGAGTGCTGGGGGCCGCGGGGGCCACGCTCAGCGGGGCCACGCTCGGCGTGGTCATCGAGTGGATCGTGACGAACGTGGGCATGGTGGGACTCCTGTGCGCCCTGAGCGCATTCACTGTGCTGAAGCCGCCTCTGCACTTCCTGTTCAATGTGATCTGGCAGCAGCGGGAGGTGTGTTGTGGTCTGGGGCCCGCAGCGTTAGCCAGGGAGAGAGACGAACGAGAGAGGGAGCTCAAAGAAGCGGAACAGAGGGAGAGGGTGACGGTGCAGGTGGAGCAAAGGATCCTGGCGTTGGAGAAAGGTGTGAGGGCCAGGGATAGGGAGTACATGGCTAGCATGGAGGAGGAGCTCCGGCAGAGGGAAGAGCTGGAGAGAGCGAGGATAGAGAGAGAAGAGACAGAGATGGAACACAGAACCATCCAAGACTGGATCGACAGTGTCGTGGTTAAATACGTGGACTTCATCGCGTTCTCCGGATTACCCATGACCCTCATCGCAATCGTCACATCAGTGTTTGGCGTGAATGGCTACGGCACTCACCAGCTTACACTCATAGCGCTTTTGGGTTTGGTCGCCGTCCTCGCCTACTTGCTGATGAAAGCGTCCAACTTTAAGTTCTGGATGCTGGCGGGGTGCATGGGAATGCTCGCCACCTTCGTCGTGGCGGTGCTCACTTTACACGCAGAACAAGAGGTCGTGATTGGCAACAGCAAGTTGCGAGCGGTGGGTCAGAACCTCTCCAGGGAAGGCCTCACCTCTCGTATGAACTACAAGGCCTCCCTCGAGGCCCTGAACACGGGTTTCTTCGTGGCCAAGCTGTGCCAGTTAGCGTTAGGCGCCACGGTCGGTGGACCTTTGCTGCGGTGGGGAGCCGGAGAGGCTAAAATCATCGTAGGGGCGGCGGGATTGGCTGGAACTCTTCTTGTTGTGGTGGAGGTCATAACCCCTGTGTTGGGGCAAGGGGGGAGGGCCGGAGCTCTGCTGGGGGCCGTGGGGGCAGCGGGCGTGTCCGTAGGGGCCGCGGCAGCCATGGCTGGGGCCTGGTCATCTTGGGGGGGAACGACAGGAACGATATTTGGACTGGTGTTGGGAGCACTTGTTATGGGGAAATGGCACATTGTAAACATTGGACTGCAGTTGCCTGTAGCCTACGTCTTTGCCATGACCAATCCATATTAAAGAGGACTCAAGTTTCGATGAACCCGTGAAGGAGTTCTATGAATTCCTTTTTCAAATGTTATGTTCTGTTTAGCCGCAGGACATTATATAGCGTATGGGCAACTCCAATTCCTACCATTGAGCCACAAAAACAATAAAGTCATGTAAACAATGCAGTTTTTTGGTTTTTTTTTTTTTAACAATAACATTTACAATAAAAAACAACAATGTCTAATGTTTCAATAAATAAACATGTGAGTACCTGTAACCGGTCAATATTTTATTACATGTATGTCCAACGCCTCAAGGTGAATGTGTACCATTAGTGAAAGGTGAAGATGTTTAGGATGTTTTCATGACAGTTTGTTTGTTTGGTTTAACCTGTCAAAGTAAATATGTAACCCCTGCAGAGCACCCCATACCAGATGAAAAGATAACTAACAAAACGGAGAACAAATATAATACAATATATGTTTCATATATAATGTACTATTTGAACATTATAATAACATGTACACTATTCCCCACAAGAGGCATCTGTAGCCTAAATAGTTCCCTGCTTTGGTATCATGTGACACAACAGCAGTCACATGATCATACCTTGTTGCCAACACGGTATGACACGGAACAAGGAAGAGATATACCTCTTCTGCATGGGGGCAAGCAGATAAAGGAAATGCTAATCGTATCTTAGCGATATATGCAGATAACCAACAGCTCGTGAATCTGGCTCAATGTAAACAGGTAGGACAAGCTTTTTGTATACAGCTTAAATACTTTCCATTTTTTTAAAGCATTACAGCAGTTACATCAGCTGTTATCTATGCGTAGACCTAAACTGTATCAAAGAGTAAGCAAAGGTATTTTCCCCTTCATGAATTATTGCAAATTATGTATACTTTCAAAGGCAACGTTCCTCTATGTCACTGCTGTTCCTCTATGTCATAGAGGAATGTTGCCTTTGAAAGTATACAGAATTTGCAATAATTCATGAAGGGGAAAATACCTTTGCTTACTCTTTAGTCAAGTTAAATGCACACACATACACGCACATAGAGTCTATGTGCGTGTATGTGTGTGCATTTAACTTGACTAATCTGATCCTTGCCTTCAGGAATGGAGTACTTCCAAGTATTCCTGCTGCTGGCCCTGATCCAAGGAAGCACAAGTTTAGACAATGGATTGTTGAGAACGCCACCTATGGGATGGATGGCATGGGAACGCTTTCGCTGTGATATCGATTGTAATAAGGACCCCATGAACTGCATCAGGTATCGCTCATATTGCAACATGCTCTCACGTTATGATTTTATGGATATTGTATTATATTAAAATGATAAGCCTTTTTTTCGCTTATAATTATTCAATTGATTTGAATTATTCACAATTGATGAGGTAATGAGAAAAGGATTTGCACTTTGGACCAAACTAATGGCGCTCCATATAAAGTACAACACTGAACAACAAGACTTGTAGTCCTGTTTCCTATCATACAGCAGGTTTGAGAAGAAACACTCATCTTAGCACATATCTAGATTAAGGTTGATTAAGCTGCACCTATACCAATAGCCTTGAGAATGTCCGTTTAGAATTTGATCAACAATAGAAAATCGAAATTAAAAGGATAAATGTTATACAAAGAAAGTTGTATTGTGGTTCCCTATGTTTCATTAATACTGATGCAATCATTTCCTATGCTTACATTTTCTAGTAGTGCAAGTAGTTCTGAAGGCTACCAATATAAAGTCTGTCTGTCTGTCTGTCTGACCGTCTATCCCTTCCAAAGTGAGAAACTGTTCCGAGACATGGCTGACCGACTATCTGAGGATGGATGGAGGGAGCTTGGGTATGAGTATGTCATGATAGATGACTGCTGGATGTCCATGCAGAGAGGCAGCGATGGGAGGCTGCAGCCTGATCCTGACAGGTTATACTGGTTATTTTATTCATCCTACTAATTTCCCACCCAGTATAGTACAGTCCCCATCCTGCACAGTCCCCACCCAGTGCAGACACCACCCAGTACAGTTCCCAACCAGTACAGTCTCCACCCAGTACAATAGACTTAGTCACAGTGATAAATCAATGCCACAATTTCCAGTAAGGCATTTTGCGAATGGCTTTCTTGTCCTTTGGCAACAATATAAGGAACATTTGATTCACATTTCATATAAACTAGCAATGTAAATGTGGAGAAAAGGCAAAAAATGTTGAACGAAAGTTACTGCTTTGAAAAAGTTATGAAGTGCAGGTTTAACTTTAAATTTGTATTGGGTATTTGCATCATAACACTTGACGTTATGTGCATGTGATCTTTTACTTTTCCTTTTTACAATCAGATTCCCAGGGGGCATTGCAAAACTTGCAAGGTACATTCACGATCGTGGCCTGAAGCTTGGCCTGTACGCAAACATGGGCAGCGCCACATGTATGGGCTTCCCTGGCACGACCCTAGACAAAGTAGAGCTCGACGCCCAGACCTTCGCAAGCTGGGGCGTGGACTACTTGAAGTTTGACGGTTGTAACTCAAACGCCATTGAGCAGTTGAAAGGTACCATTGAAGTAGGTATTCACTATCAAATTGCATAAAAGTGGAAAGACATTTAATAATAACAATGTCAATATTCCCATATAGGTTACCCTTTAATGTCCAAGGCATTGAATGCTACAGGGAGACCTATAGCCTATTCTTGCAGCTGGCCTGCCTACACAGATGGACTCCCCCCAAATGTGAGTTATCAATGAATATAAATATAAAAACCAAGCAAAGGCTAAATAATATAATGTGCTAAGAACATTTATGTATACAAGACTATTTTACAGTTGTGTCTACCTGTTCAAAACAGGTGAACTACTCTCTGCTCGGGGACATTTGCAACCTGTGGAGAAACTTTGACGACATTGAGGACTCGTGGGACAGTTTGCAGAGCATCTTTGACTGGTTTTCAACAAACCAGGATGTTCTCCAGCCCGCCGCTGGCCCTGGACGCTGGAACGATCCTGACATGGTTAGTTGTTCAGTGTTATTTTACACGGCATGTTTCAATCTTACTGAGCTATAGGCCTACCTGTGTCCCCCGATTAACTATATAATGGTGATAATCAAATCTACCACCACTGTCATTTGTATTGCCACATACACTATTCAGTAAACCAAACTATATTCTGAATCCTCTCTTCTTTTCATGTATTCTCCAAAACAAACAATCTTCTGTTTTTAAAAGGCCTTCTCTCGCTGCTCTAGCCTCTGTTGACTCGGATGTGTGTCCATAGCTCATCATTGGAAACTTTGGTCTCAGTCTGGATCAGGCGCGGACACAGATGGCCCTGTGGACTATCATGGCAGCCCCGCTCATCATGTCCAATGACCTTCGGGCCCTGAGCTACGACGCTCTGGCCGTCCTGCAGAACAGAGTGGCCATCGCCATCAACCAGGACCCCCGAGGGATCCAGGGGAGACGGCTGCTACAGGTGGCTGGGTTAATCACAGTCTCACAGTTCATGGCTCCTGGATTCATAGTTGTGCATATCGGCCACCATAGGATGGCCACGATGCATTCCTGTACTGGATATGAACAGCCTGGACTGGCCATCGGGAGCACCGGGAAGATTCCCGGTGCTGCTAAATGGCTTGCAGGCCGCGGATAACCTTAGAAGCAGGCCAGGCCAGTGTTTCTAGTAGCGGTGGTTTGATAATGCCAACTGTGAAGCATAAAACAATCAAACATAAAAGAGGTTGTTCCCTTTCTAATAACTCAACATTGGTGGCATGTTTTAGAAATGTTGAAAAAGTCAGTGAGCTCATACTTTGAGCTCATAATTGTAAGTTTAGAATGATTATGACAATGCAACCTCTTCCGTCTTTGCAGTGCATGTATGGTGTGCGTGCGTGCATGTGTGCGTGCATGTGCGCTATCACTTATTGTGGCACTAATTGTAAAGCACTTTGAGTAGCCACACGTCAGAAACATGCTGTATATATGCAGTCTATTTAACATTTATTTAAATAAAGATGCATTGATATTATATATAATACTTTCCATAGAATAACAGTTAGGTAACTCTGGATAGTACATCGGATAGTCAACTGTTGGACAAACACAGAGGAAATGGTGGATCTTCTTGATCTCCTGTCGTCGTATTATGTCTCATCACGATGTCTCTGTCCCTTGTCGCGTAGGAGAAGAGTCGTATCGAGGTCTACTGGAGGCCGTTGTCCCACGCGGCCAATGCCTTGGTGTTCCTGAGCCGCCGCCAGGATATGCCATATCTGTACCACAGTTCTCTGGCCAAGCTCAACTTCCCAGCCGGCAGCTTCGAGGTCTGCTCATATCTTATCCTTCTTATCTTATTACATTCTAATTTTCTTTCTTCCTCTATATTTTTTTTACGTTCTTATTTTGTTTTGTATTTTCTATTTTGGTTTCTCTGTTCTCTTTCTCTTTCTTTTGCTTTTCCTCAATTTTTCTTCCTTTTGTTCTTTCTTTCTGTCTTACTGTCTGTGTTTCTTTATTTTTGTCTGTCTGTCTGTCGTTCTTTCTTTCTTTCTTTCTTTCTTTCTTTCTTTCTATTGAGGGACCTCACTGATGAGCATCTCTGTCTCTTCCTCTTGCCAGGCGTACGATGTGTTCTCTGGGAAGACCTTGACTGGCCTGACTGACCAAACAGAGTTCACGGTGTCCATCAACCCCTCTGGTGTTGTCATGTGGTACGTCTACCCAGACAAACACCCGGCCCCCCAGCCCCCCAAGGACACAGGGAGATATCCATACATGCGCAGAAAATACAGGATGTCCTCATCTCACGAGATAATTTAACCGTCCTTTGTGCTCTGAAGTAGCAGGGTGTTTTTTATATATCCGATTTATGTCATGTTGTTTTCATGATTTTTTTAAATGTATTGATTATATTTAAAACATTTCGGTAATTTTTGAATCGCTGATTCAAAAAGAAAATAAATCTTGAATCAGGGCAATGCCAATGCAGCAGTGCAGTTGGAGAAGCTTACCTACCACTAAGGGGCAGTGTGGACTCAAAGATTACCCACAAAAAGTACTCTGCCTGTTCCTTTTAGTCCCCACAGACACACAAATAGCCATAATCCGATTAACCACCTACACCTTTCAGCGAGACGAAATGCAAGGTCATGGTATAGATTAGGCTAGCCTGTGTATGCG
>OMKX01001792.1:6592-18068 GCA_900302425.1 Brosme brosme
CCATCCCACCAGTACATTTGTTGAATGTCTACATCATGTATCACCTTTATTATTGGAATATTCACGACAGCATTTTGGACCTTGTAACTTTTGAAAAACAAATAAAGTACTTTTAACTAATAGAGGAGAAATGTAAGTTAATGAACAACTGTTGACAGTTTGACTTAAAGCAATAATAAGCAATACTAAATCCTACAAGTACAACCGCATTTTTTTTGTAACCGATTGCAATTTATGTAAACATTGAAATGCTGTTTAGGCTGATTTGCCAAATACTAGCATAAACCAACCAGTCAGCATCATAGGTAAAGGAGACTATTGTGGTTGTTTGAAGAATTTCTGGATATGGCTCTTCCCAATGTCCATTTTGGTTGGTATTCATTCGTCTCTTTCTCTTCAAGACTTATCGTTCTTCATGGTAAGCACTGGGTCCACAAGTTTATTATGAACATGCATTAAACCTGGTAAGAATCAAGGAGAAATGTACAAGGTGATTATAATAATGTGAGGATCTTTCACAGAAACAGACACTCACCAAAAGTGCCTGATACAACCTTAAACATCATGAATGAACTTGAAGTACAATTATGCTTCTCTAAATACAAAAAAACGAATCGATAAAATATTTTAATTCATCATTATTACAAGTGAAAATATCCATCCAAACACTAGTTCAAATTAGTAACAATGAGACCCTCTGCTGGTCATGGCAGCATCTTGGTAAAATTAACTTGACAGTTATCAACTATCAACGAGATGTTTCCTTGACAACGCAAACCATATGCTCAAAGCGCCCCTAAGGAATATTTTAAATTCAGCTGATTAAGTAAATAAAAAAAATAAAGTAATCATTGTTGGTATAAGCGAAATAAACCACTCTGTTTTGTCCCGTTATTGGAATATAACGTACTTCGGTGGAAGAAAGCAACAGCCTCATCATCCCAAGCCCCGTCGTACCTTATTAATATCCAATAACGAGACACCCCTTGTGGTTTATTCCTTACATAATGCACTCCCATGGAAAGTTATTGACAAATCAAAATCAATTATTCACCAATGCTGGGTTATGAAGTAAAATATAACATATCTGAAAAATAAAACCTGGAATATATCGTGCATCGATGTTAGATCTCCGCCCCCAGCAACATGATTGGTTACTGCATGCAAATCTATCCCTTACCAAACACACTCCAGCGCCTTCCCATCAGGTAACCTTTGTGAAGGTAAAGTAATGTGCAACTTTCAGTCTCACCTTTAAAGTACTTGACGGTTTTAACCCGCAGCTCCAGTGTGGCATCCTCATCACAGACAAAAATTGTGCGTGGATGCTGCTGAAAGGCTGAGACCGTCCACATGTGGTTCACCCCATCCTCTATGGCTTTGTACAGCGCAAAAGCTTTGTGGGCACCCGTGATTACAATCATCACCTAAGCAACAAGGAAGTACATATGTGACATGTTAAGTTCAACTTCGCATCTTCTAAAATCCTTAAAATTCCTTGACAATGACACAATATAACATGTCCTGTTATACCAAATTCCCCATCTGGGATTTATAAAGTACCATCTTATCTTAATTAATTGTGGTAAAAACTTTGACAAGTGACAAGTAGTAATGCTACCACTGTTTAAAGTCACAATGTGTAACATTCAACTAGATTGTAGCTTAAAACTTCCTGGACATAAAATCACATCCTACAACTGATATATTCTACAAACAACTATTGACCTAGCCCATACCTCTCGCCCGTACAAGAATCTTACCATTGCCACTCCCAAAACCCCTCCCACTCACACCTCCCAGCCAGCCGAGCTACGCTAGTTCGCGTCACACAGTTGCACAGCCAGTTAAACTGGACAGAACACTGTAATGGAGTTGTTTTAATTCTGAAATTCTCCTGCCAACTTACTGGGAGGGGGTCAATCGTACACATTGCAACTTTAAATAATTACCAAATATGGCACTTGGAAATTCAAGTGCCATATTTGGATTGCACTTTGATTAAATTTTGGTAGATGGAGGTTGTCCTGACCTCTCTGGCATCCATGACAGTCCCAACACCGACGGTAAGTGCCATGGTGGGCACCTTGGAGAGATCATTTCCGAAGAAACGAGCGTTGGCCACTATGGTGTCCTTGGCTAGAGTCTTCACTCTGGTCCTTGATACAAGGCTTGAACCCGGCTCATTGAAAGCTATGTGGCCGTCCGGGCCAATGCCTTGACAAAATAACATATATTCAAATTAAAAAGGTATTTATAGAATACACTGAAAGAGGGAAAGAGATTAGGATTTTTACCATACAATAAACTATTAGCATAACAAAAAGGCTAATGGGTCAATTAGCACATCATTTCATAGCAGATATTATTGCATATCTAATAACTGTTCTCTAGAATAATGCAATCCTAACCACTAGTAAATCTGCAGGTACTATATCCATGATCGCATGCATGATACATGCATGAATGGTTGAAGTGTTTCTTAACAGACCAAGAAAACACAGTTCAACACAAAATAGTGACTAAACAGAACCACTGACAGTTTCGTGGGCACCACCAAGTAAAACCTATCTCTACCTAAACCTAACCATCTCTAACCTAATACCTACACTTAACCATTCTCTTACCTAACACCAACACCTTACCATCTCTAGCCTAATACCTTAATTTAACCATCTCTAACACCTTAATTTAACCATCCCTAAAACCTAATACCTTAACTTAACCATTTCTAACCCACTACCTAAACTTAACCATTCTCTTACATAATACCAACACCACCTCTAACCTCATATCTTAATTGAACCATCTCTGCTGTGTCTGTTTAGTCTCTCACCGCTAAATAAAGAGCGCTACCAACCTCCTACAAATAAATCAATTCCTCCCGCATCTGCAATATCTTTCTCAAAGACAGCACATTCTGCTTCAAGGTCTTGTGCATTTCCATCCAAGATGTGAGCATTTGCTGGGTCAATGTCAACATGCTTGAAGAAGTTATTCCACATGTATGAGTGGTAGCTCTCAGGGTGGGCACGGGGCAGGCCTACAAAAGAGGGATGCAGGTTAACCATCTACACACTAGATGGCAGTACAAATGCATTTATTTTACTGCAGTTTGATTCATAATGAACATTTAGGACGAGTTTTATTTCACTTAAACAGCAATTGATGATATGTAGGCCCCTGCAATGTTATATTTATGTTATATGTGGATGACACAGAAGTAGGTCAATACTCACCCACATATTCATCCATGTTGAAGGTTTTCACATATTTGAAAGAAAGATCCCCACTCTTGTGATATTCAATTAACTTTTTATAACAGGCATAAGGAGTACTTCCTAAAATAGGATGCAATAATTAAATAAATACATGACATGATTTACAAGTTTATATTTGTTATGTCAAATTATGTGTAGGCCTATAGCCAATTGTCATGCTAGCCATCCAATTCCTCCATTCATTGAATTCCTTCATGAAAAAAGGTTGCATGCAATTTCGACCAGCAAAAACCTAGACGCATAGGTGCCGTAGGGTCTGTGCAGCGATAAAACCCAAGGAACTATCAACCGATGCAGTGATAAAAGACATGGATTTAAAAGTTTAATTCGCAGCGTATCAACAATGTGTCAGTGCGTTTTAATTTCCCAAGCGATCCGCCATTTCCTCAGAACGTGACCCTGTGTGTTCGTAGAGAGCAAGGCTGGGCACATACAAGGCTGGTTAAAAGCGAACATGGTATGACATAGTAGCAGTTTGTTTAATCTTTGGTCAGTTTTGAGAATGTATCGGCTACTTACCCGTGGGCAAGCCCAGTGTGAAATATTTTTCGGCTGTTGGTTTGAACTGGATTATTCTGTTACGAATGTATTTGGCTGCCCATTCACTGGCCAGGTCGTAGTCGTCAAGAATGACCAGTCTCATTGTTGTCGACAAACTACACAAACAATGGATTATACCTAAAATAAATCACAGGTAAATAATTGGTCACACACCCGAAAACTAACAATGCTAAATTCACAACAGGTAACGTTAACGTTACTGGCAAATAAAGTTACACGGCAGCAACAAACATAAATTTGATACTTCTATATTATATATTTCCAGTCAATCAGCACAAACCCCAGTAACACTTTGTCTCAGATCAAGTCTTTGGCAAAATTTGGATTTGTCAATTTACTCACGTGATCGCTTCACATATATCACGTGATTATAGAACGGTGTTGTCACGTGATCTCAGATTACAAAACATCAACAAATCTGGCAAAGCAAGGGGCGAATGAGAATAAATATTTCTGCATGTATTTTTTATAAATAAATAGATAAATACAACTTAATAGTAAGTTGGGCCTAATAAAAGTGAACATTACATTTTACTAATTTATTGTCTTACATGGCCTCCTGAAATAGCTAGATATTACTGAAATGGCGTATAAATGCAGGAAAATGTACACTCGGGTGCCAAATGTATTTGATGGTGTATTAGTGATATAGTATGATATAGTATAATATAATACCCGAGTGGAGGGTGGCTATACTTTATAACTTAAACTACTACTACTACTAAAGTAATATGGAGTCAAGGCTGAAGCTTGGCAGTCTTGCTTACTCTAACGAACTCATCACCAATCCATGCATAAGCAATCCATCTATGAGCCTCAGAAACAAACTTAATAGAACACCAAGTGCTTATTAAAATACACAGTTTACATGCAGTTTTCTTATGCATATATGAGGGCATCTCTTTGAAGTGTTCTTTATGATACATTGTTGACTTGGGAGAGAGGTTATTCCTCCTAAAATATTTGGTGTCGGCTGCCATTCATTTTAAAAGTAGCCTAGGCCTACATAAAATGTAGGTCTGCTTTACCGCCCTTTCCTAATCTGTCCTTTACCTTACCTTTCCTAATCTGTACATTTTTCTTGCAAGTGTGTTTGAAGAGCTAGCTACCTGGCCTTAGTGAGTCCAATTTAACCTTTCTCGCTTGAAAGTCAAGGTTCAACATGGTTTTTCCAGTCCAAAGATATTCCAGCTCCAAACCATATCTGGTTAACCGTTCTTGACTTAAGAAGTTCAGCTATAACTTTGTGGCTCTCCACAAGCCAAACTGACTGGCAGGACTTGGTTAGCAAGGTTAGCGCGCTTGTTCATCTTTAGGGAGATATACATCTGATAAACACCCTCATCAGGAGGATGGCCAAGGTAAGCCCTCTTGCCTCAAATTAATTGTATTATTTAATACCATTGGTTAGTACTCGGTTGGTACTCAATGCGTCTACAGTAAACTTCCATTGTTCCACTATCAACTGTAAGGAATACCTCTCTCTCTTTAAAAATAAAGTCCCTGACACATAGAGTTCAGATCTGTCCTACAGATATTGTCTCTGTAAGCCATTTGACCCCAGCCATATTTGACAGTTGAAGATTGAAGCCATTGTTCTGCCCATATTTATCATATGCTTCACTCAAAGACAGTTTAAAACACTACAGCATGACTGCAGACTTCCACATGATGTCTTTGTTTAGCTTGTTTGATGTTCATATTTAAACGTTTACCTCCTTGTAAGATTCACTTAATATACAATGAAGTAACTCATCATCAGAACATATTTTCAGTGAAAGTTATTCCAAATAGTTTAGGTAGTAAATATATAAACATGGCCATTTGATCCAAAGATTTCCAATGGCCATGCTTATGCCACATAAATGCTTTAACACTTTTGATGCCTACTTGGGTTGGTGTAACATGAAGACGTGTGTTCTCCATCTCCTGGGTATGCACATTTCTATTTGAGTTCACTTTTGTATTTGTATCTTCATACTGCCAAGGTGAAAGGAAACAACTAAGAGTTTCAACATTGCAACAGCATTGCTACCACCACTGCCACTCCTCTCCACAATACATTAATCTGTCAATAATGTGATTGTTTATTCTTCTGCAGGCTCATCACCAGTAAAGAGAACAGCAGAAGAAAGAGGCACTGAGCGCAAAATTGGCGACCAAGGTAGATGACAACAATGTGATACAAACTCGTCTGTCCCTCTCCCTTAAAAGGAGCGAGATCTATCTACTGTATCTATCAAGCTTTATAAATATATATAGATAGATTTCATTGTTATTTGTCTGGTTTTAAATGTCAATATTACCCAAATATTATCTTGCATAAGCTCAGTATTCAGAATTAAGTCATACTCCAATTAAGGAGTTTACATGCATGTATACAAACCAATTTTACATATATTCTTTATGAAATAGACAAAAGAACAATCATTCTATCATATTTATTTGTATTATAAGTGTTGTTGAATCAAAACACCCGTTTGTCCCTGCATGTGTTTTCCTTATACAAATGTTAAATGACTGGTGTCTCATTAGTAAAGCATAAAAAGGACACTGTTTAGACCTCTATAGGCACTGCTTTATTCTCTCACAGTGTATTGAGTTGGCAATAAGAACATTTACAGAAGATTATATGAGACGTATACATGATCAATATGGCTTGAGTGAAACACAATATTAAATGGCTTATATGGAGAGTAATGTTTGGGTCATTAATAGCAATCATGTACGGCGCCCACAACATTGCTATTGTTCGATTACTATAATCCATTGCAACATGGAGCTACTGTGTGCGTGTGTATATATACACACTCCTTTCCCTATTTCCCATTATGGTCATTCTCACGTTTGTGCTCAAGATCATTGTTAGCAGTAGATATCAGGGTGACACATGGATCTAGGAGGGCAACAGACTGCATGTAATAGCAACATGACACTGAATATAGACAGGCAGCACTGAACAGTGGACAGATTATTATCTTAATTACCGTATACTTTCTCAATGCAGTACAGCAATGTGATAACCGGGACCATGTGCGCATCAAAAGATGTACCCAGCTGTATGTGACTATACAGCTTTATGCCTCACTCCAAACTGTTAACACTTAATTTACTTTTAGAGCTGTGGGCACTAGCCGAGGACTGAGCAGACGCACAGAAACAAAGTAACTGGGTCCTATGCTTGCATAGAAAAATTAATTTCAAATCAATCATCCGTGATTTATATGGCTGGGGTCAATTGGACCCCAAACATAAACAATGTAAGTACATTTGAAAATAACACAAGGGTTAAATAATCTAAAAGGGTTAAAAACATACGACATCTGCCTACACGTTTTTTCTCAGATGTATGCAGTAAGATCTTTTCTTGTAAAAATTACATATTTTCTCATAAAACAAAACATAATTATGTCCTTTAAACAACAACATAATTCACCACCAGTAAATCACCACATCTTTTCAGCGCAAAACAATACATGTTTGTTTGATCTATTTAGGCTCACTGGCACTCATTAGTAGGCCTACAATATCTTTAATTCGCTGTGGTGACATTCAATTCAAGAAAACGTTTCAGTTTCATCTCCCGCTCACCTATAACGCAGGTAACTAAGTACAGTGGACAGTCACTGCCGGTCTTAATTCAGAATAATGTAGAACACCACACGAAAAGCTACAGAAAATACTTTGAACATAATAGCCAACACTAGTATCACAATTCCCAGCTCGGACACCCCTATAATGTTGCCTCCCCTAACAAACACCTATATAATATTGCATAGCAGGAACCACTACTGCAAACTCCCTAGGCAGCATATCCGCAGCGATGTGTAGCTTTTAGTTTAGAGCTTGATTTTCAACTGGAAAAAGCATAAGCCAGTCTTTAAAGAGCAACAAGCATGTTGGCATCCCCACTAAATACATGTGTGGGGAAATTATGTAGCAAAACAATTTTGAAATGATTACAGATGGACTCATTTTTGAAATGCAAGAATGAACTCATTGGCTGAGGCAACACACCACATCACAAATGTATCAAAACATGCAAATCCCACAAATGATCTTTTCTGCCTTAACACACAAAAAAGTGTTGAGGATTTATTATACTGCTAAGATACTATAATACAGCACACATACTCATTTTGAATTGCTAACTCCTTGAAACGTGATATATTAAATGGAATAAGAAAATAGAGGGAGCAATTATGCAGTGCTAAAATGCGAAATGAAAAGGTGTTCAACAACAGTAGGTTTAAAACAGGCTGTAGCAGACTGCTACAATTGTAAGGCAGCATTGTTAGCTCTCATGTTGTATACAGGGCTTTCCCATAACATGTCAACTTACAGTTATACTATATATAATTATGAATGTTGCACATTTCACAGGCAGTTAAACATTTTTTGTTATATATTTTTTCAGGGGAGGAGGGGTATGCATTCTTAACAAAGCTTTGATAGCGCCACATTAGGATTCATAGCTCTTCTCTATGCTTTATGCACAGTTAGCTTTGACAGAGTCAGATCTGATTCCAAATATCGACAATAACATATGGTTCATTATCTTTGGCATCTGAAAAAGTAGGATAGGCCTACGGATAGGCCTACAGTCGCGTTTTGGAGGTCTGCAGGTATCATGCTGGTCACATTTCTACAGCTACATTTGAAGAATCATGAGAAGTAGGCATATGTGTTCGTATTTGTTCATTTTACACAGAAGAAAAAAGTCTTGAGTTTCACATGGACATTTGCTAACAGTGTGTACATGTACACCTACCTGTAAGTCGAGATGCTATTACCTCATGCAATATACAGTCTCTTAAAATGTATACATTTAACCTACTCTAAATGTTTGAAAGAAATATGATTTCAGATGAATATGAAGCAAAAAGTACAGTTGTTTCATGCTGCTGTATTTAATGGCCATTTGTTTTGCACGTTATTATTCCATTTATTGCTGCTTGATGATATTGATACATTCTTAAAGGTGCAATGTATAGGATTAAGTGGCATCCAGTGTTGAGGTTGCAGAATGCAACCAACTGAATACCCCTCCGCCGCCCTCCCTCTCCAACAACGCAGGAGAAGCTATGGTGGCCTGTATTGGCCTGTAAGGTGCCAGTAGATATTCGAAAATGATTTTAATCGTCTGAAACAGCATCGAGTAGCCATGTGTCAAGTGATGAGGTTCCTTGAAAGATTTATTATTTGTATTGAGTTATTTAGTCTGTAAAACTATAGGTCATAGCTTACAAGTAACCATTATGATGTAACGAGTCCCCTCTAGGGCTGTTTGTCCATTCTGGGATACTATATAAACATGGCGGTGCAACATGGCAGGCTCTGTGGAAGAGGACCCGTTGCTCCCTATGTAGATATTAAGGGCTCCTTCTAAGGTAAAAAGAAAACATGATTCTTATTTGCCTGGGATTATACTAATTAAAACATGCTTATGATTATTATATTCCATTACTGCAAGGTCCATTCCGATAGATGCCACTAAAGTCTACACACTGCACCTTTAAGATAGCTGCCATTCTGCAAAGATATTATGTGATGATAATGTACAGTTAGTGTTTTTATACATACACCATTATGATGCAGATTCTGCATCTATCTTGAGTAGACATTTCAAGGAATCAAGATAGTAATCAATACATTTAAGATTTTTGACTGGGATGCTGAAGACAATAATAATAGTGTTTTAAGTATACAAGTAAATTGTCTAAAATGCATTGATTTCAATGTAATAATCAATACAACAATATATACGACAATTTATTGGTATGCGAAAGACAATAATGGGATGGGATTACCCAAATAACAACTAAAAGGAAATATTTATATTTAATATAACTTTATTATATATCTATTTTTAACTTTTTCTGACAACCCTCATACCACAATGATACTGCATTTCATATCTCTCTTCCTTTTCTTAAGAATCTTTTGAAGTAGCACATTGGCAGAGAGTAAAGAAATTATGACTTTATATTAGGGTTTCCATGGCAAGTATCCTCTATCCGTTGCGCTATTTTTATTTTATAGATACAGATATCCTATCCAGTATACCAGGTTGAAAAGACCAAAGGCTGTGGGGAAAAATATTCGCGAATACGAGTCGATCTTGGAAACCCGCACGTGCATTCTGTTTTCCCGCCAGGCCCCCGAACGGCAGTCGTCAAAGCAGCAGAAAAAGCTGGCGCAATCTTTACCATCCAGACACTCGTACACGTAGTCGTCCTCCTCGTGGTATGGCATGATGCGGTTCATCTGCAGCAGGGACGTCCCCGGCCGGATGTTCAGCAAGCTGGTGGACTTGTGGTGCTGAGAGAGACAGACATACGCTTTGTGATGTTAATGCTTACGGGAATTAGGGCCGGCGTCATGGACAGACTTATGCATTGTTATGTCAATGCTAACAGGATATAGGGCCGACATATGCATTGTCATGTCAATTCTTACAGGATCTAGGGCAAGCGTCATGGACAGACATATGCATTGTGGCGTCATTGTTTGTGTGTAAAGCGATGACATCACAGGGATTAGTTGTTGCTGATCAATAGGTCGCTAGTGGTTTAGGCCAAGGACTATTTGCCATTCCACTAGAGGAAACTTAACTACTATATACTTTGTATTCTTTTATTTTGTTCTACGTCAAATGCCATCTCTGTTCACTGTATGTTTTGACCTTGGGGAGAGTTGAAATCAGTTGTAGGTGTTCAAATGTGCACATCTCGTGCAAAATAAAATAAAACTTTGAATTTTTGGTTTATTATTATTTATTATTAGATCATTTTGTGACTGACTTATTGTCCTACATGGTTTAATCGATTACACTTTGGCAAGGTAGAAAATTGGTTAAAACATATTGTCTGCTTATTTATCACTGTAAATGTCAGGTAAAATAAATAAGTTAATTAAGTTGATATTTATGTTAATACAAATTGTTAAAAATAGAAATGGAAATATTTTTGTTTGAAATGTTCTCTGAAATGCCTTCTATTAGATTTTCTGCAGCAGCATAGAGAATCTCATGTCTCACTTTTTGAAGGTTGGCTTTTTATTGTTATTTTTCTTCCGCCGATTTTCCGTAATTATCTACTCCTACAGTGTTGCAGGTATACAAATGTAGCCCATTGCAAAGAATTGCACTTATATCGGTACAGTGCGCTATTCCTACGATTTTCGAAATTGTGTGTACTTTTTAAATTATTAATATTTATAATATTTATATTTAATATGGAAAGTGAATGGGCAAAAATGCTAAAATCAACCACTCCAAACCTGAACACCTGAGAAATTAAATTAAATAACCATATGTAGACTTGAAGTACGGAGCTCTCCAAAAACTTTGGTCCCGCTGTGACAACAGGGGGCGCTATAACTCGTGGTCAAACCTATACGGACGTGAGCCGCGCCCTGTTTTATAAAAAAATCTAAAACTTGGTATCTGGGCCTTATTTGACATGCTGAATCTTTTTGTGATTGGGACCCATAAGGTCCGTCGGGATAGATTTTGCTGTACCTTGAAAGTTTTGGAAAACCTTAAAAAAATTGTAAAACCCGAACCGTAAGCCCAAATGACCCACAATTTGAAACACATACTCCTTAGTACTGCCCGACCTTCCAGTATTATT
>OMKX01001815.1:0-10135 GCA_900302425.1 Brosme brosme
CCACCTCCATCACCCCCACCACCACAACCACCACCACCGTCACCCCCAGATACCCATGGTGCACCACCACCACCACCACATCCCCACCATGGTGCTCTGATGGCCCCCACAGAGAGGAGCGGGGCCCCGACAACATTGCACTTTAGGGCTGTAGGCAGGGACGTTGAGGAGCTGTCATGAGACGAGGATGGATGTGATTGGTCCATCGGTGGTTCAACACATTCAATTGGTTGCCTTATTTGTTTTCAAAGTTTGTTGATTTTTATTATTTCCAATTCCCAACAAAAAAAATAAAACGTATTTGTGATCGATTCATTTTACGTCAACGCAGTATAAGAACTCGGGAATCTTTTTTAAGATGTTTTGTACATTTTATTTAGTATTCGAAACAGATGTCATGTGTTAAAGCATATCAAATATGAGATATTTTTGAATTTTAAATCGTCCTTCCCAACTCAGGCAAATTGTACATTGTTCCAAACTGAAGGGAGGTGCAGGAATGCAGCAGCAGACTGGTACAGCCCCAGTACATTCACATTGCATCATTCCACCACGTGTAAAACGGTCACTTTATCTTCGTACAGTCTGCATTCGGATTGCAGCATTTGTGTCATTTCAAAACTTTATTGTAATGTACATATGAATGTAAATATATTTGTGCTTTCCTATATTTTAAATAAATCATGATATAAACAAAAGAAGTGTGTGTCATCATGGAAGATAATAAAATGAAAGACATTAAAGAATACATTGAAGAAAAATTATAAAACACCCAACAAAGAACTTGGAATGATGTGTGTGTGTTTGAGAGAGACATTGTCTATAAGATACTGTGATTATAACTATTTCGATTTACATCAACACGCTCCTTTTTGTTATTATGAATAATATGAATGATCGATTTCCCATTGTTAATTGTGTTAAATGGTTTGAACTGATCATTACTCATAAACTGATCATATATCGTTTACTCTATATTATAAAGTAACATATGAATTGCTCTCTCAATTTATATATTTTCCTTAATCTCTATAATCTTCATTAAATAAATATGTAAGAGGTTAAAATATACAAACACAAAACAAACAATAAACGTGAGTTCATGTATAAAAGAACATATACACAGCTTTGCTTTTACATGAGGAATTGGCATGTGGCTGTTAATCTTACACAACTATGAGCATTTAAAACGTCATTTTTTATTTTGTTGAATTCCATGGCGTTAACTTAATGGGCAATGATGTAGGCTACCTCTCATTCATAATTACTTTAAAACAAAATGTTGCTTGTGTTATAACACAAAAACAGTGTTTTGTCCAGAAAAATAATTATAATGTGAAGTTATATTGTGAAGTTCCACGAGATGTCGCCAGAGACTCGCAGATAAACCGAGGCCACCAAGCGAAAATCCGGCTCGAGTGACGGTAAAATGAAAGGATATTAATTGTTGTTGTGGTTGTTGTTGTTGTGGTTTTTTACGTTGAATTAAAAATTCCTAACGATTTATGAATTACCAATCAATATAGATATATATAAATATAAAACGTTTTCTTTTTTCAGTTCTTCAGGATTCTGACGTCGTATTGCGGGATGGCGTCACTTTCAAGCGCCAGTACAATTCATTCTATGAGAAACATAAAGCGAAGCCATAAGCATGGCTGTTGACATGAGATTGCCAACTTTTCGCAGCGATTCACGCTCAATTTTTGATCGTAAAGTGAATAAAGATCTTGTCGTTCCAGGGGATGTTATCACAACAGATACAGGCTTCATGAGGTTCGTAGCAATGCACAAGTTATATTCGTTTTGTGATGGATGGAGTTGCTAACATTAGCTCAAATTGATTTTTTTATTCTTGATCTCCAGGGGCCATGGCACGTACCTTGACGATGATAAATTGACAGCTTCAGTGGCGGGAGAAGTAGAGAGGGTAGACAAACTGATTTGTGTAAAGCCTCTTAAGACCAGGTAAGTGAACCATTGGTGATGTGGTAATGGACATAAATTGTCCTACATATTTATGTACTCAGTCACCAGTGCTTGATACGTATACTTTGGGTTAAGTTTAGTGTTAATGTGGTATAATTTGTCACACACATTGTAAGTTGAATGTAAGTTTCTATTTCAAACCACAGATTTAATGGGGAGGTTGGAGATGTCGTTGTTGGTCGAATCACTGAGGTAAACAAACCATTTTTATTTGTATAATATACAAACATAATTTATAAAAATGTTTGGACCTTTGGATATCTTTAGAAGATACGATTAAGATGTGTCCGTTAGTGAGATGGACTGAGATTTTTATGTATATACTGTCCATTAGCTGTCTCAAAGTGTTGTTTGAAAATGTGTTTTCAGGTGCAACAGAAACGGTGGAAGGTGGAGACAAATTCCCGGCTGGATTCAGTTCTCCTGTTGTCGTCTGTCAATCTGCCTGGTGGAGAGCTGGTAAGTTGCTTAACTTGTAAAGCACATATGCATTACTGTGCCGGTGTCAATGATTTAGAGGCAGCGTTTTTATGAATAGCTGGAACATTGAACAGTCTATATTGTGAGGTTTGGAAGCAGTATTGGGGGGCTGGAGAAAATATCGATGTCATCATTGTCTTGCCGTTATTTATTCATTTTAGAGAAGAAGATGTGCAGAGGATGAGCTGACCATGAGAGCATATCTACAGGAAGGAGATCTCATCAGTGTAACCTCCCGTTCATTCATTATTAACCACAATATGATATAGTAGTATACAATGTACTGTTAAAGTACTATTTTTCATGCTATACTTGTATAGGTGTGTGCTGCTGATCATTACAGCACCTGCTTCAGCATCCTATTTGCTTGGTTGGTTCTTTAGGCGGAGGTGCAGTCGGTCTATGCGGATGGAGCCCTGCTGCTCCACACGCGAAGTTTAAAGTATGGAAAAGTAAGTGGTTGCAATTATTCAGTACAGTAATTATTGTCATTTAATGAATCCACAAATTAATTGGCATGATACAAACTATGTTTTTTTTATTAATACATTCATGAGTTGAACTCAATACAAATATGGATATTCTAGATTAATATCCAACTTGGATGTTTATAACTATAATTTTTTGATAAAGATTTTCCATAAAGTCAACACCGAATGCAAAGGAACCCTGATTTACTATTGAGTCACTGTAAATCGAATTAGACCTTTTTTTGAATATATCAAATGAAAGAAGAAGAACCAAATCATTTTCATGTTCTCCTCATCGTTAGCTGGGGCAAGGAGTGCTTGTCCAGATCTCTCCATCGCTGATTAAAAGACAGAAGACCCATTTCCACCACCTTCCTTGCGGAGCCTCCATCATCCTGGGCAACAATGGCTTTGTGTGGCTGTACCCCACCCCAGGCCAGCAGGACGAGGAGGCCGGGGGCTTCTTCACCAGCCTGGAGGTGAGAAATTGACCTGTGAAGCACCAACAATGACAAGTCATTGCATAATAGCGAGCAAAACCAAGAAGGTATAATTAAATACCAGTAGTTTCAACGTTATTGACATGTAGTGGGACCAAAATGTTTGGTTTTGACGTTGGGACACACTGATGGCAAATGGCTGATATCGGTTTGTAATATTGTTATCGGTAGATGGTGTGAAAATATTCTTGCTATTTTATTAAAAAACATTTTCGTCCCATGCGGATGAGTTTATATGTAAAGAAAAAGATATATGATATATACAGATGTATGTCGATGATGTCATGACTCTGTGACAAATTAAATATAATACAATACTGGTATCCGCCAGTAGATTTCACATCTGTGCCACTACATGCAGTAGTTTAGGGTCAGTAGTTTAAATCTTTTCATGTCCTTTTGTGTTCTCCTCCTTTCAGCCCATCTCCCTGGCTGACCGCGAAGTGATCTCACGTCTGAGGAACTGCCTCCTCGCGCTGTCGGCACATAAAGTTCTCCTATATGACACCAGTGTTCTCTACTGCTATGAGGTCTCTCTTCCACAACAGGTGAAGCAGCCAAGACTCACTTGTCGAATTTGAATGAGCTTAAATCCACTTCTTGTGTACCAAAAATGTTTAAAAAAAAATTGTACCCAAAATGACATGATTTTTATCATATTCATGATATTTTATTTTTTTTAAGTTTGGGTCACCTAAATGCGCTATCATGTGTACGTTCCTTCGCAGGTCAAGGACATCTTGAAACCAGAAGTGATGGAGGAGATAGTGATGATGACACAGCAGAAATTAGTCGAACACGAGGGTTAAAACATTGACCCTCTGCCCACATCATCCCTCGGATTAATTGTCTCCAAACAAGCCTTGTTTGCAATCTGAGATCAGGAAACAACTCAACCCAAGATGGCCAGTAATTAATCTTCATTCCAATTCAACATGAAGATGTGCTGAATTGAGTTGATGACCAAAGTTTTCAAGGATTACAGTTTGGAAGGATAATTTATCAAAACAAATGCACCGTGTAGATTTTTTATTTTATGAAATTGTTCATATATGAAAACGATTGATCTTTCCTGATTTGTTTGTAAGCAATAAATCTGTTTTTCATTAAATGTATTTGCGAAGAGCTATCCAACATCTACAAAAAAACGACAGAAATCAGTTTCTCCTCACTCAGTTTAATGAAATATAATATATGAATATCGGAATCGCTTGTTTGTTTTGATAACCAGGGGCATATATTTACAAATGCACGATTTTATGTAATTTTTTGCCATTTTGCTTCATGCAAAAATTGTATACTTGGTCACTGTGAAGCCACTGTATTTCAGGGTGAAAATCCAATCATTGATGCAATCCCAGGATCCAATGGATTCCAATGTTCTAACAAAAATGTTCACACCGCGAGCCAGTCGCACAAGGTACTAGCCCACGCACGTTCTGTGACGTGGAGCGTAGCCCCACCCACATATTTTACTAAACCAGCTTGCGTATGGAAATATGGCGGCCCTAGCGACAACTACTCGGCGAAACTTTATCTCTGTAATTTACACGTGAGTCGAATGAATACTTTTAAGACCGGAGAGGGTTCTCAAGAATAGTTTGCCAACTGTATACGTAGGGAACGTTTTGCACAAACTGCCCATACAGCGCTGTAGCTGACTCGAGAGCGGTTCCCCCCGAGCCGTAACCGTGATTTGTGCCTGGGTCCGGGTGCACGGGACCGGGGCTCCGCAGGACGGAAAGAGTGGATACGGAAGTTTGCAAACTTATTGAACGCTAGTGTTGGATGGACAAATCAACACTGCTTCTTTATTACGGAATGCTGACATGTTCCAAGGGTTGAAGTGCGGTGTGCGATACAAGACAGTATACGATGTCTTGATAGTAACCCATCGGTAACCAACTGTTGACTGTTCAGAAGTGCATTTAAACTGTGTCGCTCTGCACACCACCAGCTAACGTTAGCTTCTATTGCTATCTCCATGATTAGCTTTAAGTAGCCAACTTGGCAATAATGTAAACCAGTGGTTGGTTTTTTAATTGTCTTTTCACATTGTGTAGTCAGTCCACAGAACTAACTTACTGTATGTTATGAAATGTTTTACAAGTTCAGTGGGGACTTCAGATTATGTGGTAACTTTCAACAGGGATTTGATATAGCGAGCAGAGATATCGTTGTCTTTAATGTATTGTTTTTTCCAGGTTTATTTATTAAGAAGCTACAGTTATTAAGTCCACAACTATGAATGCCATACTTGCCAATCAGCCACACTCTTCACATTTAATAGTATGATCTGCAATGCAGCAGTTTAGCAAAATCAGTTAGTTTGACAGGTACATTGTATTGATTATCGAGAGAAAAGTAAAGAATAACGTTAGACCAATCCAATAGGAAAAAACCTGGGCAACCATGGGCAATTTAGAACCAGCGTGCCACATTGCAGTATGTGGAATAATGTGGAAGCAGTAGCAGTTGCACTCTTGTAGCTTTATTCTGTGTCACTGATGCTTATTGCTTTGTAATTGGCCTTGCATTTTCTGTGGCTATAGTTCAACATTGTGCCAAAGTTCTGTGGTCTTATTTTCCAAAAGCCATGTCTATGGAGAACAGGCATTCAAATCTACCTTACGCTCATCTCGGTCTTTCACAAGAGCTTGAATGCATTTGCACTCTTCGAAAGCCACACAGCGGTCGTGTCGGACATCATCCCTGAACCTGAATGGTTTTTCTCCCAGATGCAAAGACTGTCAGTCGACCTCTCTCTCCTCCATATGCCACTAATGTTTGATTAAAGAAGTACAACCACTACTTGCAGGATTGACCCTCACTACCCGAACCCCCAGGAGAGCCTACACCCAGCCAGGGAAGGGGGCTTTGGTTTTCCCCAGAACCCCTCCTGGGCCTAGTGCCTGTCAGACTGTGAGCAGGAGCGCAGGTTGGAGTCCCGGCTGCCGCCTGGCACCCTGCCCTTATGGGGCAGCAGCCGGGGAAGTTTGTCGGGGACCAGAGGAGACCCAGTCTGCCGGCCTTCATCAAGAGCGGGAAGAGGGAATCATCACGCCATGGGCCTCACCATTGTAACGTTTTTGCTGTGCATGGTAAGTGAAAGCTTCTGATCCTTATGCATTACTTTATACGGAATAACCTCTTTAAGTCTGACTCTTTATTGCTGTTGTGTTAATGTTCCTCTGAGTAGTGCTCTCAAGGGGTTTCATTACACTATACAATACACAAGTCTAAGTGTCCTTGGAAATTGACTACTATCAACTACGGTATTGCCAATAGCTGTGCTAGTATTGCCAATAGCTGTGCTATTGCAATACTTTTACTCACTAGACCACTTCCTTAAGATAACGGGAGCAGTGTTTAGTCAGAGCTGGAGCTTATGGTAACTTCCCCAACAGAGACTACAAAGCTGTGTAGGCGGCTGATACAGCGTTAAGATAATCTGTGTATCTTCAAAAAGTTCTGATTTTACTCATTACTTATTCTTCGTATTCTGCAAAAGTGGAATTTCTGATGCTTCTAAAACGGAACCCCTAAGTTGTTGTCATAGGACGAAACCAATATCTGATACTTAAGGTAGATGCTTCAGCATTTTAAAGACATAGTTTCCAATAAATCCCATTGTAAATACGGACACAATATCTCTTCGTGATTCGAGGCAAAGTGCAATGTGACACAAAATGGTAAAATAAGTTCGTTGTACATCGCCAAACACCCCATCCTACCAGAGTGTTTGAGCCGGCACCATTCCTTTAAGTCAAGGGATGGGGTAGGTCAGAAAAACCCAATGATGATCCATACATTGATTCCCATCTTTGTGTAGTAGGAGTGTTACACAAAATAGGAGCTGCATTTACCATCACACCCCCCAACTACAATTAGGTTAGCAGGATGAGCTATAAGAGGGGATGTGAGTCACAGCACAAGCTGAGGACAATGTCAGCACATGCTCAAAGATATTTGCAGTTGCCTAGCTCTTCCTGGTGAGTCTAGCATGGGACTGACTAGGCTAGAGCTAAAGGCTAGGCTAGGCTAACCAGCGCCATGATTATTCTCACCCGGCAGGTTTAGATCTTTACTTGCAGCCGCCTGAGAGAAAGACAGAGGCACTGTTGGGCAAGCAAAGACCTGTCCTGCATCGGGCCTCTGGCCCAGGCGCCTCATACACTGTACAGTATGGTGGGGCTCTCTGTCTCTGGTTATACAGTGGATCAGGTTCAAGACCTTGTGACTTCTTGACTAGCATGCATGTTAGACTGTAGACTGTATTTTATAGTTGTAGTAATCGTATTTTAGTACCTTAAGTCATACACACGTTATTATAGACAATAATTAGCCGTATTAATGTAAATCCTAATAATCTACTCTTCCTTAGTGCACAAGTAAAACTAATAAAGTGTAATTTCTTTTGATAAGCTGTAGATGTAGATTTGTAATAAATCCGACTAGGAGCGTAGCAAATGTTGTCAAAACCAACTTCACACTAACTTTAGCCGGAAGTAGAAAACCTTGTATTTTACAGAGAATTCCCCCCGTTAAACAGTACTATCCCATCAACTTTATACATTTTAGTAAAAAATATCACTCAAACGGTTTTCAACAGTTTTTAACTGGAAAAGGTGATTTTGAGGTTTACTTACCCTTTCATAAGAAGTAGGGAATTATTTGTCTCAGTAAAATGGCAGGTTAATAAACCATACCATGAAACGTAAAGTAGGCATTAATGTTCTGTTCCTGTGTGTGGTTACAGGTAAATGTTTTGGATCGGATTGAGGAACTAAAAGTGCTGTTGGAAAGTGATTTTATTTTAAACGGTAGTGATCCTCATTCACTTCCTATCCTCCACTGGAAGTGACACCAGAAATAGGAAGTGAGCGTAAGATTTGGGGGTTGATGGTCGAAGGACGGAGAAGTTGTAATACTTCCGTGTCCATTTGTGGGGATTGCTTACTAAAATTGTGATGTTTTAAAGGCACAAAGCAATAATGATCATGTTGTGATCCGGTCATTAACCTAACAATGGAAAAAAAATATGCAGTGGAATGATTTTTAGAAGAACTTTGATATTAGTGTATTGGTCTATGTTAAGTTTGACTGAGTCAAAAGTAACATGTCAATGTTTTTGGACCAGCCACACTATTAGAGAAGACTGAAATTACCTCATTGGTCTGCATTGTTATTTGGCTATGTAGATATTTAGGTTAAACTCATTTACTAATGAGTGTCTATCCTTCAGAAGTTAGGATGTTGCTTCAACGGATCTTGTTATCTTATTATGTGCACCAATTTGGTTTCATTTTAATCCATTGTAGGATTTGGAGGTTGAAGGTCGAAGGGCAGAAAACAATGCAAATCGTAGGAATTGCATCGAAGGAACAATTGTGAAATGTTTGTTTAGGATTCAAGCAAACATGTAGGTTATTGAGTCGTTATCAATTGAGTCTGTTAATTGACTGGGTTTCCGGTGACTGATTGTTTAGTTGGAGTAGTTGATAAGGAGGAAGTATATGAGAATGGAATAGAACAATTCTACCAACTGCTTTGCGTTAATGAGCTAAAATAATGCCAGTTTCTCTTTAAAATCTCTAGCAATAAAAAGCAAAGAAAATATTAATAGTACAGAGAAAATTGCGCCTTTGCACTTCAGCGTCTTCTACACGCTAAGTAAAATTCTACAAAAGGCTAGGCTGCAAAAAGTACAAATGATTCATGGCTGAAGTGGCAGGCAGCAAGAAGACCTCAGTAAAACATGCTTGATGTGCATCACATGTTTGAGAATCTAGTTTATAAAGCTCATTTGTTTGCATTATGCCGAGGGTGTAACTGACTGTTTAAATGAACAACACTGTTTTATCTTTTAATGTTGAGTTAATAATGTCGTAACAAAAAAACAAACTATTGCATTTTAGAAAGATGTACACTTTCACTCCCTCCGGAGGTGTTTCTGAGAATCAGTTATTGATTCTGCAATTGAAACGCTTTTCTCTCTGTGTAATGCATCATCAGAGGAAATTGGAACATTGGCAAGCAAGCCACCAGCTCCAGTCAATGGGTTAAACAGGACTATGCCTTCCAGCTGTACCGTTTCAGTGTTTGTAATCCGCTGCAAGGTGCAGAAGAATCATGTCCTCTCCGCGAAAACCCCTTGGCTCGCGACTGTTTAAGCCAGTGAGCAAACATAGGTTCAGAAATGGGGACATCAATGCAGGAAACTATGATCAAGTCATCAGTTCCATGCCCAGTAGTGCCCTCTTGTGGATATTATGTATCGATAAACAAACGATCGATGTTTTATGTTTTCTTTGTAAAGCTTTGCGGTACTATTACATATACCCTTTTATATATAAGATATACCCATTTTAGGGATGTTATGCATTTTTTTGATTGTGCTCTATGCACTTAACTTGTAACGTCATTCAACTCCTTATTCTCAATGGGAAATTGTTTTGTACTTTTCTTTTTTTGTCCTTTTGTCCTTTTTTGGGATGATGTATTTTCATGTTTTCTTCTTTGTTTGCGGAACCTTGTGGGATCGATAGTCTAGACACTAGAGCTACCCCCGTGATCCCTGTGGGTCGTGGAGACATGGAGGAGGTAGGGTCTGTGTGTGCAGGCGTCTCCATTGCTGCTCATCTAGGCCAGCTGTTACCCCTGGTGGTTACAGCCTGGCAATGGCCAGCCACGTCG